>JAODUO010001846.1:0-20000 GCA_025642075.2 Ridgeia piscesae
TGGAAATACATGCAAAGGTTAGATGGATTTAAATATTATGTATTATCAGAACAACTACGTATAACAAACACTAACGCTATCAGAAATTCTTTGTGTAGTGAATAAAGAAACATACATTGGTGTTCGAAGTGGTTCGACAATCGGTAGCAATAAATAGAGTCTCATTCGTTGAAAATCATCAGATGTTTCTTTTAGTATACTTTGCTGTAGTGCCAGTATATATAAAGCATGGAACTAATGCTAATCTAGCATATCATTTGATTGGTTGACGGAGGCATAATATATTTACACACGAGTTTGATTAAATATCATGTGTGTATGACTGTATGTATTGTGTAAAGGTGAGGTGACGTTTTGATTGAGGTGTCATTTTGAAAGTTAGTCATACTACATACAATTGCCAACAGTTTTGTTGCACGTCTTTCGACGGTGAAAACGAAGGGCCAAAATTGCATTGTATTGTGGAATTTTTTAGTCATGCATAAACCTGTTAACCGTAGTTGTGCCCGTGCAATGTGTTGTAGAAAACTAATAAAAGATAATTCCGAGAGCTTGGTTACATCGAATATTCAAAGCACGTTAAACTTTCCCTATTAATTATATATTTAGGAATTCATTTCGTTATTCTTTGCAATTCGTTTATGTTAGTGTTGTGTAAACACATGCAAATTATACGTGATGGTAGCAACTAACTGTTACTTGCTACAGCGAGCTGTGGTGATGGACAATGCGGCAACGACGGTGCATGTATAGGTAAGTTTCTATTGATGTATGACTATATCATCGCATACTTACGTATGCTACTTTCACTCATTGTACGAGGCGAAAAAATATGATCGTTGAGTTGATTGTTGCAATGGTTATGATTGTATCAGTAATGTGTTGTGTTGTAGTTTTCTTTAAAGAAATTCAGCCAATTTGTGATCATGTGCATATTAGTCTATACATGTCTAACTATTTCATATGCTGTCTCTCTACCCTCGCTGTCTCGGTCGTATGCAAACAGCTTTTGTAGATTTGTTTCATTTCATAGACATGTAGGCTATCAAAACGTAATCATTGTGTATCGTTGAATTAATATATGAGTAATGTTTGTGAGAACAATTAAGCGAAAGTTGCATCTTGTAGCCATCACAATCGTCTACTTTCTGGTAATTGTTAATTAAAATCATGTTTTGAAAGAATATTTTCATTTGTGAAAGCCTAATACGTCACTGTTTACGTACCTACACGAATGTTAATGATACTATTGTTATTTTTTCAGCTACTTCCTTGACTAACTGTGCTATGTGCAGTACTGATGCTTCAGCTTGCACAAAATGCAAATCTGGAACGTATCTTGATGGAGATGCATGTAAAGGTTAGATGGGTTTATATAAGTATTACCAGAACAACTACGTATAGCAAACACTAACGCTATCAGAAATTATTTTTTTAGTGAACTAAGAAAAATACATTGGGGTTCCAAATGTTTTGAAAATCGGTAGTAATTGCACAATGCCTATTGCACAGGTATTTCCTCATATTCTTCTTGATATATTTGTCTATCTGGTTCTCTAATTCTTTGTAAAAACCTCTTATATTTCTCATGTGTAACGTGTGTCCCGTTTGTATATTTTCAGAAGTCAACACATGTGTCTCACGCCCGTGTATGAATGGAGCCTCGTGTCACGAACAGGGGAATTGGTACAACTGCACGTGCGCGGCAGGTTACACCGGCGACAGGTGTGAGACAGGTACACTTGACAAATTTGCATATTTCCTTTTATTGCGTCTTAAATATCAATATGTATAATACTACTTATAAAAATAATACAAATAATAATGTAATAAACGTGTTAGTTTTACAACTTTTTTGGTAGTAATAATAGAAGTAGTTGTTGTGGTAGTAGTTGTAGTAGTAGTGGTAATAATAACATTAGTAATATTATCATATATGCAGCGCGGTCAGAATCACGCTGATATAAACATCAGTATTACTACCCACCAGCAATAATGTTACGATTATTGTTAACATCAGATATAATCGAGAACATCGTTGTCATCACTGTAGTCACCACTATTGTCATAGTTGTGTCTAGCTTCATCTATCTTCATAATAATCTTATAGGTGTGAGTGTGTGTGTGTGTGTGTGTGTGTGTGTGTGTGTGTGTGTGTGTTTGTGTGTGGTGTGTGTGCGTGTTTATGTGTGTATGCTGTGTGTAAGTGAATGTGCGTGCGTGATAAAGGGCGTTTATGTTTGATGGCGTGGTGTGTATATTTATGTTCAGGGATTGTGTGTGTGGTTGATGTATTATTTGATAAAAGTCTATCTTGTGATGTTTAAATGTAAGTAAATAAATGTTATTATTTTTAGTCTGTATTAGTGCTGGTTCGATACCAGGTTTTGTTCGATACCGATCGGTACCTGAATTTTGTTCGATACTCAATACTTACGTTGTAATTATGTCTAATTTTCACATAGAACACAGTTCCCAGTAGAAGCACAGTATGCAACAGAAGTAGTGCTAGTTCGATATCAGAATTCTTCTATACCAATCGATATATTACTGGTTCGATACCAGAATTCTTCGATACCGATCGATATATTACTGGTTCGATACCAGAATTCTTCGATACCAATCGATACCAGAATTCTTCGATACCAATCGATACCAGATACTCGACATTTACCTTAACAGTGTAATTCAGTAGAGATTTCCAAAGAAACACTATTATCCACATACACTAATGCCACAGAAACACACAACATTTTTCACTTGTAGGGTAATATGTGATAATTTTATAGTCATGCAAACAATGATTAATATGCAATTTTCAATTTTTGTAAGTACATAAACAACAGTTCCAATATAATTGATTACTGTTGTAAAACTAAAAAGTAACTGTAATATAATATTAAAACAATAAAGACAACTGCAATAAAATATCTAGTGACAAATAGATTAATGAATTGCACTGAATTATTTTAGATTACTAACAGTACTTCACCCCAGCTGTTTGTAAATACACTATAATATAGCAGCTTAATTTCAAGTCAATGTTTCTCCTAAAATGACCATCAACAAATACAGCTGAAACAAATGAAACATACAACTAATGTTATTATTATATAAAAACACCTATCACTTATAATAGTGTCATTGCCAGCACAGCTGAACACTCACTGTTATAACTTTTTTATTATTAATTTATCGTAAAGAAAATTGTGTCATTGCATCAAAACTGTATTGATGACTACAATAAAATAGCAATAATTAATAATAGAAAAATATTAATTAAAATTACAAGTGTACTTCCCAGTTCACACCATTTGTTATCAAGTACACATAACAAGCCCCATAATGTTTTTGCAACTGTTTTCAAGAACAGGTCAGTTTCTTCCTCTACCTCTGGCTCTGGCTGTGCCTCAGCCAGTGGTGAACCTGTTTGGCCAGTGCCAGTGTCACAGTTACAGTAGCTGCAATAAGTGAATCGTCATCGTTAATCAGTCACGTCGTATGTCATTTCTTGACGCTGTAGCCGCAGTTACTTAGTAGATTCGGCAACCGATGGCGATTCGCTTCGACTGTAACTTAATAATAATAATAATAATAATAATAACTTCTTATGCGCCAATATCCTCGAAAATCAAGCTCAGTGGCGCGACAAAACCAAGGGGTTAAGCAATTGCGTAAACGTAGAACAGTGCGTGAGTCGTTGATGGATGGACGAAGGTTCTAGGAAGCTAAGGAGGATAGGCAGCATTAAAGAGATATGTTTTTAGACGTCGGCGGAAGGAAACTATATTACCTTCCGACTTGACACTGACAGGAAGCGAATTCCACAGAGTTGGTGCAGCAACCGAGAAAGCTCGGGTCCCAGCTTTCGTCTTAACCCGAGGAATGTAAAGTGGGTTACTACTGGTTGAGCGTAGCTCTCTGGAATTCCTTGCTGGAGTTAGCATTGAGTTTAGATATGTTGGTTGTTTAGATGCGAGTGCTTGATAGGATATTGTGCAAATCTTGAAAATAATGCGATAATGCACAGGGAGCCAGTGCAATGATTTTAGAAGCGGCACCGAGCTAGAAAAACGAGGAGAACGGGTAACTACCCTTGCCAAGCAGTTCTGGACACGTTGAAGTCTTGCAATATCCTTGTTCGCAGTATTGTAAAGGAGGGAATTGCAGTAGTCAAGTCTGCTGCTTACTAGAGCTGTCGCGATGGTTTTAGCAACAGAAAGTGATAAAAATCTGCGAATACGACGAAGATCACGGATATGGTAGAAACAGCAACGGCATGTTTTTGATATGTGCTGTTTGAAATTGAAGCTTTCGTCAAAGTTAACTCCGAGATTTGAAACGGAGGGGGCTGGTGTTACACTCTGACTTAGGATATGTGTCGGGAAAAAGCCGTCGAGTTTTGCACGCTGCGTTACGGTACCAATGATGATAAATTCGGTCTTGTTTGCATTTAACTTTAGTTTACTATTTTTCATCCAAAGGGAGACATCTTGGAGACAATCCCTGAGTTGGTTTAAGGAGCGGCAAGCATCTGGTGTAGTCAACGAAATGTAGATTTGGGTGTCATCGGCATAAAGGTGATGATCTAAGTTGTGACCTTGGATAACAGAGCTTAAAGGTGTTGTGTATAAAGTGAAAAGCAAAGGCCCCAAAACAGAACCCTGTGGGACGCCACATGACGTGGGCAACATGTCTGAAAAGCAGTTACCTATTTTAATGGCTTGCTGTCTGTCAGTAAGATATGAAGTAAACCAGCTCAGGGCTGTGCCAGATATGCCGTACCATGTTGATAGACGTGTAATGAGAATATTGTGGTCGATGGTGTCGAAAGCGGCGGATAGGTCAAGCAGGGTCAGGGCGGTAACTTTTCCATTGTCGATGTTGAGGTTAATGTCATTGTGTACTTTTAAAAGAGCAGTTTCTGTAGAATGAAATTGTTTATAAGCAGACTGCGACACATTGGATAGACAATTTTTGTAGATGTGAGATCTGAGACGATTAGCTACAACCTTTTCAAGTATTTTTGAGATGAAACTTAGGTTGGAAATAGGTCTGTAACTGTTTAATTCTTCTTTAGGCAGAGTTGATTTCTTAAGAACTGGATTAACATGGGCACATTTAAAATCGTCAGGGAAAAAGCCGTAGTATAAAGATGCATTTATGATATCTGTTATTGGTTTAATTAATACGTCAAGGCATGCTTTCAGTAGTATGGTGGGGATTGGATCAAGGTCACACGATTTACTTGGGGATGACATGATGATTTTTCTCACTTCAGTAGTTGTAGCTGGTTCAAACGATGCAAAACTTGATGTCCACTGCTTGCTTATTGTCGAATATTTCGAAAGAACACGTTCTCGAGTCAATGCAATGGCAATGCGACGTTGTCTATACGACGTCGACGACGTCGACATGCCGTACGATGAAAGTTGATCACCACGTTTTGATAGCTTCTTGATTGGTGACATGTTTCGTCAAATTCGATGTATTTCCCCCGCTATCTTTGAGACGTTTCTAGCATAGCAGACACTCTTTGTTGGAAAAGTGCCAAATTAGCGATGAACGTTGCGACTTGTTGTCGTTCGTCTTGGATGTGGGCGTCGTGTACGGCAAATGGTGGCGCCACCAAACAACAAAACAGCGCCACCAAACGGAACCCGGATAAACAAAGCCTCCGCATCGCGCTCGAATAATTATTTATATTAACAATATTATTATTAAACTAGTTTCATAAATACTAGTGCGTGCAATTAACACTCTATAAAAATGCTATAGGATGTGTGTTTTTGTACGCGTAACCGTAAGTAAAGTAAGGAGAAAGATGGCATGGTAGTGCCACCAAACGAGAGCGTCACGTACGAACCTTGGTTTGGATAACGAGGCTAAGCGAAGTCTGACCTAGGCTAAAATCGCACACAGAAAACAGTTATTGTACAGACTAATTCTACAATAAAGTTTTAGAAAACAATTCACATTTTATGTTATATTATTTTTAAGCAACCACGCCTAAGTCAATTTAGGCTGAGAAGCGCTGTAGTGATAGCTCCCGTAAACAACGTCGTCATCAACAACGATGTTGCGTCTTCGCATCGACGTCGTCGAATGGACTTGATGTCAAGTATCGAAATATCGAAGGTATCGAAGGTATCGAAGGTATCGAAGGTATCGAAGGTAGCGAAATATCGAAGGTATCGAAGGTATCGAAGGTATCGAAGGTTTCGAACAGTGGACGTTCGATACCAAAAATATCGAAGTATCGCGATACGACTAAATATCGGTATCGAACTTTCGCAAGTATGGCGATACTTCGATATATCGAATATCGAACCAGCACCAGTCTGTATTAACTTTCGCCGTGTACTTGTTGCGACAGATATTGACGAATGCGCCAGCAATCCGTGTGAGAACGGAGGGACGTGCGCGGACAAAGTCAACTCTTTCAAGTGCACATGTGTGTATGATTTGTACCAAGGGAGTGTTTGTCACGAAGGTAAGTTAATGATTACTGTCTTATACTGTCATAATGATGAAGGTTACGCCTCATACCTAGTATTAACTAAGATACAAATGATTTTAAGTCGCTTTACCAACTGGTGGCTATATATATATAGTATATTCTATACTCATTTGTGTTCGTTTTATATAATATGTATTGTATGCGCATATTGCTCTATTTCACAAATGTAAGATATGGTATTGCTTTTGTTTATGTGTTTGTGTTTGTGTTTGTGTTTGTGTTTGTGTTTGTATTTGTATTTGTGTGTGTGTTTGTGTGTGTGTGTGTGTGTGTGTGTGTGTGTGTGTGTGTGTGTGTGTGTCTGTCTGTCTGCCTGCCTGCCTGCCTGCCTGCCTGCCTGCCTGCCTGCCTGCCTGCCTGCCTGCCTGCCTGCCTGCCTGCCTGCCTGCCTGCCTGCCTGCCTGCCTGCCTGCCTGCCTGCCTGCCTGCCTGCCTGCCTGCCTGCCTGCCTGCCTGCCTGCCTGCCTGCCTGCCTGCCTGCCTGCCTGCCTGCCTGCCTGCCTGCCTGCCTGCCTGCCTGCCTGGAGTACCGCTGTAGAACACCCCAGAAGATGTCGGTAGAGAACCTGCTCCTTCTCACCCTCATCAAGCTGCGCCTCCACACACCCAACCAAGAACTTGCATTCTGGTTTAGTGTGTCTGAATTTACAGTGGGAAATATCTTTGTTACTTGGATAAATTTCATGTTTTGTTCCTGGAAGGAACTAAACATTTGGCCGTCTAGAATTGGTAAATGTGCGCATGCCAAGTGACTTCAAGCGCCTATGTGCGAGCACTCGGGTTATCGTTGATGGCGTAGAGGTCCCCATAAAAACCCAGGGAAACAAACTGCACAGCGAGTGACATATTCTACCAACAAGAAGAGAAATACCCTGAAAGTATTACACATGGAGGACTAACCTCCTGCATCACCCCAGCATATGGAGGCTCTGCCAGTGATCGCATTCTTGTGGAGCGAGGAGACTTGCCACATAAATGCGATCCTGGTGATTCAATCATATCTGACAAGGGTTTCAATGTGCAAGACATATTTGCCCCATTCAACATTCAAGTAAACATTCCAACATTTCTCAGCAAAAAATTCAGCTCTCAACAAAAGCAATAATCAAGGACAGAAAAATAGAATGCAAACATGTACACGTTGAGACTGTCATTGGCCGGGCAAAAACCTATAAAATATTAACGTCACCAATGAATGAAGTGGAAGCAATCTTGGGGTCCCGCATAATTTTTGTTTGCTTCATGTTGGGCAATCACAGAGCACGCATAGTTTCAAAAACTGCATAAGAACTGAACACACATTTATAATACCACTCGAACCAATTTAGCCTGCCTTATGTAAGGTGTCCTGCACATTAAAATGTTTCTCAGACATGATTTACAATTTCAGGTAAAAATGTTTGTCCAGATATTCCTTCCGGTAGTGGTCATGGAAGAATGCATCTAACCTGTTTAGCATGCCATATACAAATGTGCTGTTATACGGAATATAAACAATTTACAAGGTCGACCAGTGTGAAGATCACCAGATGGCATAGGTTTTTTTGGTGATGTGCATGTTGCCTTGCACCTGATACATATAATCATGGTCATGTTTTAAATGTTTTAACTACCTGTCATCGTAAAGTTCTTTTGCGTTTCTGTTGAGGCTGGTTCCTAATTAATAAATTATTGTAAAGTCACTGGTTACTAGTCGCTGGATATGCATATAATAATTCAAAGTTACCCCATTATCATTCAGCGTGCCACTTACCGTTCAATCAGCTCCATTTTGCGGCCTCCTCGTCTCGCTCCTCTCTTCAAAAGTTCTTTCTTAAGTACCGGCAGAGTTAGCTGATCATATTTTCCCATCACAACATAAATTGTAACAACTAAAACGCACTTAAATCACTATTTGAAACTCACACGTAGAAACGATACCGTCAAAACGTTGGATAACCGCATGAGGCCTAGTGCCGGTACGGTAGTGGCGCCGCGTAGCGGCAACCAGTGCTCGTCTCCTCATTGTCTTGCAATCAGTTTTTTTTAAAGTTTGGGGAAAAATGGCAAGTATGTGTTTGTGACATATATGTTCGTTCGTGTGTGTGTATGTATGTATGTATATATATATATATATATATATATATATATAAATATATATATATATATATATATATATATATATATATATAATATTGATACCTTCATGATTAGTGTAATCGATATTACATCACCGTTATAAATATAAACGTGAAGGCTGTTTGCAGGGATCTGGTACGATTACTATCAGAACGGCAAGAAACAAGGCGACCGTCAACTTGGATACGATGCAGACTACTACTGCGATTGGAGTGGCAAGAGTTGCGCCTCAGATTTCATGCGGATTCCGAAGATACAGATATTCGACGGACAGTACAAGCGTATGAAGGTACAAGATCGGAAAACTAATAGCGATTCATTCGTTTATGTTGTACTTCCGTTTATATTTTAAACAACAAGTGTTTCTTTGTCAAACGAAGACTTTTTAATATTTCCCCAAACTGCCATAGACTCTTCGAACTACAAACATTCCATAACCAATACCCACATCAGCGCTGGATTCAGCTGTACAACTAAATATGACAACCAAAATATAGTGTTGGTATAACATGTCAATAAGTAGTTACTATTTGGGAATGAAATAAGCAAATATTATAATTACAGCACTTTCTCAAAATTAGGACACATCAATTGTCTTGAAAAACGGTTTCCATAATCTGGAAGACGGAACACAATTGTAAGTAAGTGTGACACTTGCGGTCCGCTGTTTTTGTTGCCCCGCACAGGAATTACAGTGGAGTGAGTGACTAAGACTGCCTAGTATGACGATATTAGGACGTTACATCATAGGGCTATCTTTATTCATAATAACAACACAGTATACAATGTATGCAGCCTAACAAAGGGGGCGTCCGTTAGTCATCCACCATTGTAATTTGGAATGTAATATGTACAATCGTGGGCACACATACGAAAACTACCGTTAATGGCAAGGTGTTTTGAAGTAAATACACTTTATACAAAATGTTCCTTTTCAATGGTGATCTGCGTAACAATGTTAACAACAGCTACACAAACTTTACGTCTAGGTCAAGTGCTAGCAAGAAGAAATGTATTGTAGTGTCGCAGAAGGTAATAAACCATATATACAAATGCAAATAACTGAAGTAGTCATCACAGACGTTTTACAATAATTTACTTTACCACCTCTTTTTCTATCAGTCTTTAGTATAAGTGTTCCAACAAATAAATTGTGAACATGTCAATGCTAGTCATTTATAATTTGTGTATTGATTGTGTATTTTTGGAATGAAGCAGACATTGTACCGCTGTCCTCTAGATGGTCGATAACAGTGTAGAAAAACGTCACGAAAACTGTACTAACGATGGACATGCACAACACAAACAATGTCAATGGTGGATTTAAATTGTATGTAGCAATGCCCAACAGGATGGACATACGCACTCTATAGCAGTGATCATGACCTTAAGCGACATTTAGAAATAAACAGTACACAATGTAGGCTATAATGTATAAACAGTATTCGCACTTTCATGTTGCAGACGTAAATAAAAAAAATTACGCATGTTTCGTTTATGCCATTCCAAACCGCGACTGCTATGTTGAGTAAAATAAATAAATAAATAAACAACTAAATCAGTAAATGATAACAATTGTTATTACAAAATTAAGAAATACTTGTAATATTGAATGTCTAACATATATTCAATAATCTGTTAAATCTACAGCTAAACAGTCCATAATCTATGCTAAAACATGATCAGCAATAGTTAACATCGACGAATTTTCTTTTTATGTTCTCTTTGTGTTCTACAAGAATATTAGGATATGAACTGTATTGGTGAGAAGTATTGTAATCGTTCAACCAGCTTTTAGTGATATCGCAATAATCTCTGGATAAACAGAGACGACCGTTGTGCAATATTAGCGTAGCGGGAACACGCAGATTTTGTGTGGCAACGTCAAATTGACATTAGTCATTTTGGGGCTGGTTGACAAAATAGTAGTTGTCAAACTGTACACGATCAAATTGTTTACAACGCGCGTTGGCGTGCGGACTTCTGACCAACGTTGTAAACGATTGCCTGAGTCTGGGAGACGGGAACGTAACTATAAAGTAAGCGAATAAATGCAGTATGTTGTCTTCCTTAATACACACCAATTGCATCAAGACATTAGTGTTGCAACGTGTCATGATATAGTTACGATGTTAAAATGTATGTACTGATTTATGTTTTGAAAAAGGTAAACTATAGTAATTGAAATAATTAAGCCATCAATGCAAATATCAATAATAAATAATTACATGCTACACTTAGACATATATACACTCATTACACTGTACGATGACAGTGAACAGAGTTATAGTGTTTCCTATGCGCAAGGCGTCACTGGAGGGACCGAGCATTCAGTGAGGAAGCCCTAACACTGCACGTGCTATCAAAGAAAACAACTGCTGCTTTTGAAATAAATGTGAAAATTACTCTCTTCTGTACATGTTGCATAGCGCCATGAATAAAAATGGTTGAAACTGCGCATTCTGAAGTTCACAATTTGGCTTAATTTATAAACTTACAAAACACACAATTGTTATATTTGTAATGCAAGCCAACAACATTGCAAGGGTGCACATTTCTACTGACTTTAGATTTACACAAATGGTTACGTCACCTTCGGGTTGAACTTCGAGAGTCGCTACCCAGACAGGCTAAGCAAGAATATGCTGCTTAATACCAAACGCAACATTGCTCAGAAGAAAGGCTTTGCCATGCTGGCGCCTCTGTGGACGGATAACGACGCCCGGAAAGGAAAGGTCTACTACCACATCTACGATTTGACACAACCCGGGTCGACACTCACCGACAAGGCTCGAGTTAAGGTCAGTTCGTGCGAATTAGTGAAACGGTGTTCCTATGCCAAAATGGTACTTTCAGTTGACAGATAACGTGATTTATTTGACCGATAGCATACTTATGAATAAGAAATAATTGGCATTTGTATAAAGTTCACATATTACACAGCATTCTTCCTACTTGAATGTATACAGACTTGCACACCACGTGACGACATAATAACATAGTAAATGCTGGGTATATTTTGAGCTGGATACAAAGGGCCGTTAGTGCCATATGAGTAGCGATAGGGAAACAAAAAACAACACAACATACTCAAAAGGTAGAAACAAAACACAAATTATGAGAGGAATGGAGGAAGGGTGCGCTGAGACAGACCAGAAAAAAACCAGTTCCGTAGATTTAAATTGCAGAGTTGCATCATACGCTTCACGCAAACATACATTTTGATTTAAACGGTCACATTTAATTATACTGCTGATGCATACTCTATTTAAATCAACAAACGCAATTGTTATATTATAAGTAATTTGCGAAATGCTCTAAATGTAGGTATTTTGTAAGATTATTGCCACTCTTAGCATAAGTGTGTATTAAATGAAGATATATACATACGTGTATAATTATAGATTCCTTGCATATAGCTCACAATATTGATGCTTACTAAATTTCGTCAGAATAAATAATTAGTAACAATGGTACGACAACTTTGACGTGTCCAACATACATTACATATTTCATTCATCGCCCAGCATGCCGTCGATCATGCCAAGGATGACGTCATCGAGAATAGCGGCGTTTCAGTGACGGACATCACGTGGGTGATGGTGATCACTTGGAGTGACATGCTACCACGCATGTACTACTCAACGGAGTACGACTTGGTGAGTTGCATACCTGTTTGAATTACGTTGAAAATGATGTTAAGAAAAATCATATTATAAATTTCCTATGCACGTGTTATTTCGCGAATGGCTGGATATTCCTCTGTTTCTCCCCGCAGCCTAACACCTTCCAGTTGGTCATCGCTTATGATCCGTCGCGATTCCAAACCTTCGTAATGTACCACTACATGGACTTGGGATGGGACAGCGAGCGTACGCTGCGACGAAGCATGATAGGATACTTTTCATACAAATACAGCCAAGAAGAATCACTGCAGCTGGCACCTTCAATGAAACAGACAGCATTCCGCATGCAAAATCGGAAAGGAAACACGGGTAGGTGTAACAAGTTATCGATAAATCAATTATACCAACACTTACGTCGATTGTACCCATTACTAGATGCGATAACACCATTAGATGGTGACCTATAACAATTCGAAAGTCAAATGTATTTATACCATTACGTAGTCATTGTTGATGTTCTGGTTCTCAAAAAATAAAAATAGCTCACTATGCTATTATGCTTGCAGTACATAACTAAGAACAACCGTCTGTATAATGTTGCTAAATTGTCATTTACAATCATTGTGATAATGCTCTTCACGTGCAACCGATATATGTATGAACAGTTAGTTCACGGGCCCCGAGTCTCTTTATATTGTACTCGTCAACAATTATTAAACCCTCATAAAGGGCATTTTGCTGTGCACGATGCAGTAAGATAAACCATCAAGATTGCATCTGTGCTGAAGACACGCTGCACAAACGCATTACAACTTACAATGATATCACATGCAGGCAAGTACGGCCGCTACATGTTCACCGTGGCGTCGGGAAGTCATGAAGTAAACTACGACCAGAAGTGTTTCAACTGGTTTGCGGGCGAGATGAACTGGTTGTCGCTTGTGCGATTCTACTTAAGCTGGACACTGCCCTGTCCGTGCGACATACGTCTCGCGGCTATGGATAGTCGCTGGAGATTCGATTGGTCACTGTATTACAGAACATATTATGACACGAAGTGCTTCTATGAAGGTATACCTTCATGGTATTCTTCGCAGGTGAGCGTAATTATTATAAGCTACATTGTATATTACATGTAGACACGACGACCGTGATCGGTATTCATGCGACGATATATGACGTCTACATTGATAGCAATTATTTATTTTGTTACTGTTTCCAGAAATATGTTGCAGTTTTTTGCTTAAAAAAGACATGTTATGTTGTAAAAGGTTTGACTCAAAAGTCTTATCTACACATATTTAGGATCATAACCTAGGTGGCCAACCTCGAGGAAAGGTTACTGGAAACATGCAATCAAAACTCAAACAACATGTCTCTATAAGCAAAAAGTGGTTTTCACGCTCATCATTAAGTACGACATCCACTTATCCCCAAATAACTATGGTGCCATTCCTATTACCTGTGTGCGTTAGTGTCATTTATGTGGCCAAACGTCACCGACATAAGATAAAATTGACATGAACATATATGAAACAGTGGTTCAAAACTCATTGCATTAATGGTGTATTGTTTTTATATTTTCAAAAGTAATTAACATAATTCTTTGTTAAAATGATTTGCATATGTTCCATTTGTACTACATTAGTTTCTTCTGTGTATGTGCTGTACAGAAAAAAAAATATATATATTAGATTCCACAACTGCTAAACGGAAATATAGGTAATTCCTTTCCCCTAGCCCAAACGGAACCATGAAGTGAAACAAAGGATATTCGTTGTGTGTACATTTAATAAATGTTATTTAATTTTAACATGAAATGGCATTGCCTTTATATAGCACTTGTGCATGAGTAATTAGTATAAATGTATCTCCAGATTAACAGATTACCGAAATATAAACGCATAATAGCGTCCATACGACAAAATGCTCTATTATGATTGACGTTTTTTTTAGTATGTGGCATGGTAACCCACGGCTACAACGGCGCAGACACAAACTATTTGGGTCACAAATGTGCCATAATATACATTTTTAACAAAACAATGTATGCCTTGGATTATGTATAATTGATGACTGAACATGCAGCGTTGTTATATTTAAACACAATATAAATGCAAGTCTAAGTCAGAAAAAAATCGATTCAATTTCGAGGTGGGCCCGGAATGTCGAAACGTCCGAATGTTTGACGCGAAACTTAGGACACATAATTATAAATTTACTGGTCAGGACGCCGGTTTTATATGCCACGTTTTCATAACTAAGGTAATTTTAAACATATACATACTACTGAAACAACCTTTGAGGATGTTTGTGGTACGAACCCGTTAACTAGTTAGCGTTGATGAACCGCCACAATCTGGTGTTATAACTAAAACAATGGCAAAACATATATTGGAAGGTGTTACAACGCTGGTTCGAATTTGAGTTTCGATTGAAATGAATGCTCGAATGTTCAGCTATGCAACTTTGGCTAGTGACATATAGAGCGTATATGTTACAGTTGGCGTTATCCTTCAGAATACCGCTATATGATGTATGTTCCATGGCAGACAATGCGCCGCGTTTGTTGAACAATCAGATGGAGATCAAATCAACTATCGCACCACCAAATAGGAGCAGTGACATACAATTAATGGTTCTAATCCTGGAATCATGTTTACCTTTCAACCAACAGGAGTGCTGCTACAACTACGGCGGATCCCTCATCACCACGACGGATGGACGCGGAAGTCACGTGTCCTTGTTCCATCAACGTTGGGAGAGGGAACATGAGGTGTACGATGTCCTGCCCAAACAATGGTGCTGTCAATTCAGCGACAACTGCAACTATTTCAGCTTTCTCCGCCCGATTGACTACTGCTGGGAATATTATCCTCCATTTCTTGGTCAGTAAACCTATTTACAATTATTATCTATTTTATATGTGTGTTTACAACGATCTAATATCAGATAAAATGTGGCCTGTTTTTTGTTATATCATTATCCTATGCGTGCCTTGTGACATATACACCTTTACGTAATATTCGTATGTGTTAACCATCAATTATTGTTTGCGACTGGCGGTGCACGTGTCATCAAACTACCACTAGTTGTCATATCAAAAGTTTGCGAGCGCGTTGTTATGTGTATATGAAACAATGATGGGTGAATCATGCTATTTGATCAATACTGTTGTCACGCAGACACGGAATTACGAAGTTATCATGTACAATTACGGGTATTTATATATATACACACACACGTACACTCACTCTCTCTCACACTCACACACACACACACACACACACACACACACACACACACACACACACACACACACACACACACACACACACACACACACACACACACCTAATGTGCTGTTTCCCCAGTAGTCGATATCCTGAAACAAATCTACATCGATTTTGTTTTTGAATGACATAGGTTGGTTCTATGGAGACCCCCACATTCATACGCTGGACGGCTTCGATTACACCTTCAACGGCCTGGGCGAGTACACACTCGTGGAGACGACACACGACAACTTCACACTGCAGGGCCGCACGGCGAAGGCTCGCGACGCCAATGGAACAGAGACGGACGCGACCGTGTTCAGTGCGTTCGCTGCTAGAGACGTCGACTCGGACACTGTTCACGTCGGGATGAACGCCAAACGGGACGGTACGTGTTAGATTTGTAATACGTTTAATTAATCTGAAAATATTATGGTATCTGTGGTCTTTCTTTTCATAAACGCCATTTCTTAATAACTATTTTAATTGCGTATTTTCACGCTTGATAGCGAATTTGACGTTTGCTGACGTCGACCATATTAGACACATTGTGTGTGTGTGTGTGTGTGTGTGTGTGTGTGTGTGTGTGTGTGTGTGTGTGGTTGGTGTGTTTGTTGTTGTGTGTGTGTGTGTGTGTGTGTGTGTTGTGTGTGTGTGTGTGTGTGTGTGTGTGTGTGTGTGTGTGTGTGTGTGTGTGTTTGTGTGTGTTTGTGTGTGTGTGTATTTATATGCTATGCACTGTATATTTATGAGTATATATGAATGTATGTGTGTATGTATATATGCATGTACCGTTATCGTATTAGTTACAGTTCTTAAATAAAGTTATACAACAATCCGAATTATGTTATTGTAAATGTAAAACATATTGTATATATTCTAAAATATAGGTTTGGACATTGTCGTGGAAGGCGAGGACGTGACGGAATGGTTCAAGGCAGCAAACTTATCTGATGATAAAGAATTCGATAATGTAACACTTACAAAGACGAATGTTACCCAAATCAAAGTCTCTTACAAATCAGGTAAGTATTCGCACCCGAATTTCAAATTATCTTGCAAATACGCATACGTTTTTTGTTCTGTGTTGATCAATTGTATATACTATGACTATTGCGGTTTGTTTATTTATTATAAATACCCTTTGTTGAATGGCATAATGTATTAAGCATCGCTAGTTTTTACTACTCACAATCCTAACCCTTATGATTATTTATGTTCTGTTTTGGAAAAAGTTAAAATGTTATTGTCAAATATTGCGCTCTATTTATGCAGTCAATTCAACGTTTTAATTGTATCTTTCCGATGGCTATCCGTGATCTTCTTTAGACAAGTATCTGTGGCAACGGTTGTCTGTAGATGGATGATGACAGTCTTGGTCTAGTTTGTGCTCTGGCAACACTCCTTGAAGTAGGAGACATTTGGTCTGTTTGATTGAAATATCACAAGAACATATTTGGAATGAGTGCGAAGTGCGTTAAGGGAATACCAATTTGACATGATCTTGCCGAAAGCGATACGTTTTCATAACAATTAATAAAATATGAACACCACAACTTAACAATTACATTAACTAATTCAGAGAGATGTATTTAATACTGTGCGTGCATTTTTGCACGAAAACCATGGTGACATACGACAGAGAGGTAAATGTTAATTTTCCAGAATAGCTATTGTGTCGACATTCATCGATATCTGTTGTTTTTGGTGCAGGATTTTCGTTGACTATCGGCGTGAGTGCGCAGCAACTCGACATCACCGTCGGAGTTTCTGACAAATTCAAGAACAACACGAGAGGCCTGATGGGAGGGTTCAATGGCGACCCGACTGACGACCTCCTGCCGCCAGGAGAAAACGCTGTACCGCTGTCCAACAGCTCGTCGGAGAAGACGATATTTTATGAATTTGGAGAACTGTGTATGCAAAACCGATATTACTTACTTAATTAAAAGGTTGCCCCTCATTAGCGGATACTCCTAATATCAATAGCTAAGACACATGAAATATTATAAAACGTTGCTTGTAAAAAAATAACGTATTATTGTATGGGAGTCACCGTTTTTTAATATTTCATAATTTGTTTGTGTGCGATTTGGTTACTACGTTATGTGCTTCACGCAACGGTTGTATTCAGGGAGAATATTGAAGATCGACTCATTGTTCCACTACGCGTCGGGCGAGAGTTTCTCGACGTTCGAGAACAAAGAGTTCAAACCGCTCTTCTTAGAGGACATCGTCAACAATATGACGAATACAGAGAGAACGAAGGCAGAAGAGTTGTGTGGGAAAAACAAAGAATGTATATTCGATTTCGCAGTTACTGGTAGGAATGCATCTATAACATTCCATGCAGCATTCAATATACAATATCGACACCTATTTTTCATGCAAGATTATTAACAATTGTTTTAATTATTACAATTTATTGATACATGTAACTACATATTGATGATCAATTAAACGTTTCTGTTAATACGGCACACGACCGCATAATTGTCTTAAATACTAATATGCTTAAGACAAGCATACTGTACTGATATTTATTATAAAACGTTTGAGTTATTTCATTTGAATAAATGTTTGCATTTTAACCGTTATGTAATCTAGAATATCACCCAGCAAATTATAGGCTATCAAAATACGTGCGAATTGTATCTACGATCGTGTAGAGCCTGAGGAAGTATTTATCCACATCCAATTTTACTGACGCATAGGACGATTCGTAAGATGTTGATGACTAAGCAGGCATTTGTGTTATTTGAAGGCAACAAAGACGCTGCTGCAGCGACATTGGCGACCAACTCCAAGAACGAGGAGGCCGCAGCTACGTTGGGTGAGTTGTTATGTCTAGTAATGTTGAGGAAACGTTTGTAAAACATGTTCAGTGCATAATGTGTGCATGGATGAGTGCGTATGTATATACATAAATATATATATATATATATATATATATATATATATATATATATATTATTATTATATATACAGACACATACATTTGCTTTGTAAAGCTATTTCATGTCCTTTACATTGTACACTAACAAAAAGTTATATTTGCAGCTAACGCGAGTCCTAATATAACTGTCGACAAGACGTTCAATGTGACGGTAGGACGAGAAAACATCCTGATAGTGACCACTTTCGACTCAGACGGTGACACCGTTACCGTCGAATTGGAATCGAAACTCCCGTATGGCGCCACATTCAAGGATGGAAAATATAAGTGGAGTCCAACCAACATGGACCCAATGAATATATCGTATGTATTATGCGTGTCATGACAAATCTACGCACACCTAGTATCTCATTCCACAACGTCTGATAAAGAATTAACAGTATTTCCATACATAACATAACAAGTGGAGAAAGAAACCCATCGAAGCTCAGATTTGGATCATAGTGGCTATCCAAAATCACATATCAGTAATATAAGGCCTGACACAATGATATTTGTGCAATGTGCAATGAATTATATATTTGCTAAAAGACGGGTATGTCTTAATTAGCCAGCGCAGTAATTTTTTTAATGAAGTCTGCTATGTGAAACGTGTGAGAATGGGAAATGATGATCAAACAATGCTAGTTTTGAAAATGTTCGAATGTAGTGATACTATTTCTTGGTTCATGTTAAAAAACAAAAACAGTTTCTTAAGAGGTAAATATTATACTAAATATTTTTGAAACTGTGTGTATTGTGTGCCAGTTTCACCTATTCTTGGAGTCAATTGTTTCAAATAGCAAAAATTGGTGTGGACTTACTTAAGTAAGTAAGCACAACAAGGCGGTGAGTATACATCCAGCCAATTTACAACGGTATTAAGAACAATGTTAAACTAACAAATTCAAACTTATGGACTCTCTTATATTGAATATATTGTTCATTGCTCCAAGATATGGTTATGTTGTAAGACATTAACATACTTCGGAGCAAAATGTGTAGAAACGTACGACATAACGACCTGTCACCTACAGGTCTTGATCACAAACAAAAAACACATTATCCCGCCGAAACCTGAGCCAACACACGTGACACCAGTATGTGAACAAGACCTGTAGTTGACATGTCGAAACGTCGTACGTTTCTATAAATTTTGCTCCAAGATAAGTTCATCTCTTACACCATACACTCATGTTAAGGTTTTCCACTTCGGACGACAAGGGAGGTGTAGCGGCCGCTGAAGTAACCGTTAACCTATGCAACTGTTCCGGCCATGGAGAGTGTCTGTTTGATCTGCTCGCCGACGGCTACGAGCTGAAGCAGATATTCAGGATCGTCCAGTGCAACTGTTCCATTGGCTGGGAAGGTATGAATTTGGTGGATACTGAAAAGATTTTGATTATTAGCGACAATACACACAAGCACGCACGCACGCACGCCCGCACGCCCGCACGCCCGCACGTACACACACACACACACACACACAAACACACACACACACACACACACACACACACACATAC
>JAODUO010001846.1:25000-80000 GCA_025642075.2 Ridgeia piscesae
ATGACATAAATCACTGTTTCGGAGCTAAAGGTTAAGTCATGTAAAATCAGCTCAGTTTACTGTGATTGAAAGTATCGCAACTAATACTGCATATTTGGAAGTAATGTAGTTTAATACATGTATACACGTATCGCATGCTAACAGAAAGATATGTTTAAAGGTGCAGCAGAACCAATGCGCCATAGCAATCCAAATTCGATTACAGCTGATGTGATTAGTAGCACCGAATGCGAGACCGTGACATATTTACTCGTTTATGTCAAACTGTGACAATAATACATATATGTATGTCCTTTAATACAGCCTGTCTTAGCGGCACGTGGGGCAAGGATTGTCTTCGTGACTGCAACTGTCGTAACATCGACACTGTGTGCAACGAGACAAGCGGATGCGCCGATTGTCTGGACGGCTTCGAGGGCGGAGACTGTCACAACGATATCAACGAGTGCGACAACAACCCATGTGACGACCATGCCAATTGCAGCAACACAATTGGAACCTACAAGTGTGTCTGCCATGCTGGATACACACAGTACAATTCAACCGTCTGTGAAGGTATGCTCTTATTATGTAATGTTATAAGATCTTTGTATGGATATAAGCTGTAATATGGCAATAGTCATCATAAAATGTCACTAGCATACTTGTCAGTTTCAAATGATTTTGGGGATGGATAATGGAACCACAAGGAACCATTACTGGCAGCCATTTCCGTATAATACAGGCATGAGAAAACATGAACCCGATTTTGGACATTTCTGTGATTCGTCCAAATCAAAATCAAAATTTTCGTTTTTTTTAATATGGGGAGGGAAACTGGTCAAAAATCGAAATCAAATAAAACTTTTATGTCAATTCCTGATGTAGATCCCATTCGCGACTGTCGTCCTTTTAAATGTAAGCCGCATTTAGATTACCCAGGAACTGCTAATCAGGGCACAGCTTACAATTCGCGCACGCCTACCATTGGAAATCTGCATATCTCTATAGAATATATAACGGAATCGGGAAAGCGTGGTGCTATAGTGGAAAGCCTAATGATTAGTCTATCCAATATATATATATATATATATATATATATATATATATATATATATATATATATATATATATATATATTTTGATAGCCAAGCAGCACAAATCTAGCAAACAACATTTTGTTGGCGCGGGTTTCCCGCGAACCCGGTCAAGGTTGTTTTAGTTACGTCTTCGATAAGTCGAATTATTTAAGTTTTCGTGTCAATACATCGGCTAAATGCTTGAAAGTAACCATGGATAGAGTTACTATATTTATTCAGACAGTTAGTCAGACTTTGGGAGCTGTTTTGTTTGTTAGACTTTCAGCTAATTGCTGGAGAGTGCCGTAGACGTAGTCCGTAGGCAGCCGGAGATTGCCGCAGGCAGGTCGCCACAGATCGCCAAAGGTTTTGAATGGTCTTGGATTTTTCGTTCGAGTATCCTCGAACGTTTTTGAATTTCACTGAATGTTCTTGCAGAGTTTTATACACATCAAGAACAATAGCGGCGAAGCGGCGACGAAAGAATGATAGTATTATTGTTTTTATTTTATTTTTGCGAATACAGCATTGCCGTAACACGATTCTGTAGATGGCACATAAACTAGTAATGAGAACGATCGCTCGATGTCGCCACTCGAATACGATGCGCTCTGTCGCTGCATGTCTGGCAACTCGCCAATCAAATGGACTCTTTCTTCGCATGTCTGGCTACTCGCTCGCTACCGTCCATAGTGTTGATTTTTATTTCGCTTCCATCAACATATTTACTTCATAGTTGACCTAATCGCCAGGCTGAAACTGAAAGGTGACGCGGAATTTAGATGCAAGTAGTCTAGTGGACAATGATCATCAAATAGGATCGGGAAAGATCGCCACGACATGCAAAATGTAGTGTTCTGCACGAAGCAATCTAAACATGACTATATCACATACACAATGGTCGTGAGCTCGTCTGTCATTTTCACAAATCACCACCACGCCCTCAGGAATTGCAAACATAAAACCCGAGAGGCTGTGCAAAGCACAACCTTTTTAAAAGCGAATGAAAGAAGGTATCCTCTGAGGAAATGTATGTTAGATTGAACAAGTCTTAAGGCGGGGTAGACCAGGGAGAGCCAAAGGCAACAGTGTGACAGTGATCTTGGGTGATTCGTACGAGGATCTTTGGACATGTGTGGGTTTTACAATGAAACATGATTCTTTGTTTGTGTTTTGAAACATACACAGTACAGTCACACTGTTTGTAGTTTTTGTGGTACGTTGTTTCAATACATCTGCACAAAATTAATGTGTTTAGGATTGTACGCCAAATTTGCAGGTGTATTTCAAGAAAGCAGTCTGAAAGTACACCAGGTTGCATCACAGACATATGTCTTTTTTCTGTATGACCCATTCTTCTCCGGTTAGTCGCACCATGTGCAAATGTTCCTTGGAAGTGACTTGCCTCCTCTTACATGCCTGGTAATAATAATAATTGGGTAACTACTGTTCCACCTAAATCCTTAGAGACCAAGCCTAGAGACGCATCAATGTTAATCGATCTCATTGTCAATAAACAATTTCAGTTGTCATCAGATTGATTGACATGCTAAGGTGCTATGGTGGCTAGGCAAGGTTGTAAAGGTATGCCTTTAAAAGACTTAACAATATGCGCAACTGTTTTAACACTAGAAAGAAGCATAGTCCACAGATTAGGTGCACCCAGGGCAAGAGCCCTACTTCCAATATTAGTATTGAAAGTTGAACAAAATGTAAATCAGAACTAGGGGATCGAAGCTGAACATATTTTCTTACAGGAGTAAGCAATTCATCTAAATATGATGGCTGCTTACAGGAAAGAGCCTTGTAAGTAATGGCACAGATTTTAAGGAATGAGTAAAACCTAGTTACAAACCTTGTTAAGTCATTCTGAACACATTGTAATTGTGTGATGTCCTTAACGGCAAAATTATGAAAAAAAGACATACAGTAGTCTAGTCTACTATTTACTGGCGCAGTTGCAGCAGCGTTTTACAAGAGAAAGAGAGGCACATACCGACGTCCCGTGACGTTTGCTCCTGTGACGCAAATCCAATATAGACGTCGCCAGCTGTCTTACTGGGGCAACTTGTAACGTATCATGCATTCTTGTTTCGACACTGTCTGCCCTTTTTACTTCACCTTTTAACGGATGTCGGAGACAATACAGAACGTGCTGCGGTCTTGGAACAGTCTCCATAAATGTTGTTTTGTTGATACCAATTGTATTTGCATCCAATCAGTGTTCAATAGTAATCATTTGCTTACATTCAGTTTACCCTACCACAGCCCTAGGTATAAAAGAGGTAATGGTAGGTGTACGTTGTTCATGAATACTACGTGCCCGGTGCAGGTGAGCATCACCTCAGCACACTGCATGACTTAATTGTTAGTTGCTCAATCCGAAAATCAGCCGTTGTTGGAGCATGCTGACCTGTGACAGTTTCTGGATGTGTCATGTAAGTTCAAAGTAACAACGATGCTAAAGGGTTCATTTTGTTTATTAGGACTGATGGTTCAATGTGTTTTTGTTTTACCGGATAAGGGTAGTAAAGGGACTAAGAATTGCAAAAGAGGCAGTAGGCTTGTTCACGCGTGTTTGATAAGCAGAATGGGAATGGGCACATATCGTAAGCAAACAGGTTGTATTGAACACACAGTTGTCAGCCCAGTCTGACTAAGAATTCCGGCGCAGTGCAACGATAAATAAACGTCAACGGTGACGTCCAGGTCTGAAAATACGATCACTGCAGCCATGATGAGTGTCAATCTTAAGACGCATCTTAGTTTATATTCCTGTACAATTATAAATATGTATGCTATCTCATTATACTGAATGTAGGACTACATGAATGTATTTCTTTATCAAGTAAAGTGTCTTGTGTTGTAATGTCACAGACTCTGTCATCAACTCTTGATACATATATTATAAGTAAAGCTTTGTTTTACCAATTTAATGAAAAATGCATTAGATGTAAGGATTTAACGTTTAATTGTCCCTGTTATACCCATTGATGACTGATCAATGCATTGAAATCGATCAAGAGGTATGTTTAAAAATATCACGAAATAACGTCGGCTGGTCTACGAATCCATACCTGAGAGAAAAGAAGGAAACCTCAAGTACACATACACATACACTCACACAGACGGATTTTAGAAACATGACCTGAATCGAGTTGCATTGCAGTGAATCGACCGTGTGTAAAACTTGTGCCTTAAATAGTAAGTCATTATATCAGTGTATGTTCATCTGTTACACTTACAAAATTGGCATAAAAAACACAGTGTCGTTAACCTGCTCTCTATCAATACTGTCTATTGCAGATTTCAACGAATGCGAAAGTGTTCCTTGCCAGAATGGAGGAAAATGTGTAAACGGTAACAACGCCTACTCGTGTAGTTGTATGCCGGGGTACAATGGAACCAACTGCGAGATAGGTGGGTAAAATAAATACGTCGAAGTTCAACTGTCACATACAAAATTATTTGACTGTAAATAATACAAAATGTGTTTTCGCTCTAAGTTCAAACATATACAATACGCAAAACATTAACTATTTACTTGAAACTGTTTTTCACTTTGGATATATTGTTATATTTTATTATATATGCCATTTTCGTTCGTTTATGTGTATTGCAAGTTACATTTTTTGTGGGATGCTTTTTCGATAACTATGTAAATGATATATTAAACGACTACCGGCTACATAGAAACAAAATATGTTTTATGTTCGTTTTTATGTTTCAGATATCAATGAATGCAGCAACTCTCCGTGCCTAAACGACGGAATGTGCAAAGATCTCGTCAACAAGTTCCGCTGCGTATG
Organism: Ridgeia piscesae; assembly: GCA_025642075.2. NCBI lineage: Eukaryota > Metazoa > Annelida > Polychaeta > Sabellida > Siboglinidae > Ridgeia > Ridgeia piscesae. The sequence continues at coordinate 29,868 of JAODUO010001846.1, forward strand.
TGTGCGCGGTTTCACAGGCAAGAACTGTGAGACAGGTAAGATGTTGCTTCTGGGTAGGTAGTCATAGCCTTGTTCATTGAATACGACATCATGAAATAAAATAAAAATTAAATAAAAGTTTACATAGGGAAAATATACATACACATACATACACATGCACACGCACATACACATATGCATATATAGGCTTTATGTGTGTGTGTGTGTGTGTTGTGTGTGTGCGTGCGTGCGTGCGTGCGTGCGTGCGTGCGTGCGTGCGTGCGTGCGCGCGCGTTTGTGTGTGTGTGTGTGCATATATAGTCTGCGTGACCCTGTTTGCGTATATGTATTGCGTGTTGCCGCACACAAATGATGTGATTCTGCAAAATACGTTTGATGTTTCAGAAATTGACATTTGCGATAGTGATCCGTGCAAGAATGGTGCCAATTGTACCCAGTCGGGGGGTAAATATATCTGCAACTGCATGCCTGGATACACCGGTCTCAACTGTGACATAGGTCCGTATGATTTTGCTATGTGGCATTGCTGTTTGGTGAATGTTTGAATATTAACGTATTTTATATCCCAGGACAGCAGGTCGTGTTGCCTCATATAGTTAGTTCACTTGTACATCAGTTGTACATGGGCAAGCACACGAACGGTTGTGCAAGAGTACGCTAGCTGGCGCCATGGTACGATTACACGGAGGGAGAAAGCGGCTGCTCACAATTACAGTTTTACTAACGCGATGATAAGTCGATGAAAAATATATCATTATTGTAAAAAATCAATTAGGTGACTGCAAAGACAAATTGTAACTGAGTTATAACGTTGCATAGACTTATATTCAACTATGAGAATAGCACAAAATGCTAAATATAACGCTATGTTGTAGACTACGACGAGTGTTCGACTGCGCCATGTCAGAACGGAGGCAACTGCTCCACGCCGGATTTCAACATGTTCTCCTGCCAGTGTGTGCTGGGATACACGGGAGAGATGTGTGAAACAAGTAAGTAAGATTACACGGTTTATGGTGATCCAAAAACCGGTACTTGGCATATAAAATATTTGTGCATGGATATTTCACTTGCATTTCAAAGAATGCGAGTGGATTATATCTTTAAAAATATGTTATAAGTTAGTATTCCTGTGAGTAGCCACCATGTCTATAAAACATCCTCTGATGGACAGCAACGAACGTGAGACAAATCCAACCTGACGTACGTGATAATACGTCATTGTGAATTTATTGTCAACAACCACCGAATAAAATTAACTGCATATACCCAGCTAGTCCCTTTTCATGCGACTAAGCACATTGTAATTTTCCCACATGGTAGGCCCTATAACAAAGGTCGTAATGTTCTAATTGCTGCAATGTTGGAGTTCACACCGATGTGAATTTTACAGCGCGATGGTGCCGTATGGGCAAACAGTAAAAATATCATAACTAATATCATCACCATGTATTACTCCGCCTGAATTGCGTTAATGTACTTGTTTAGTACTTGTGAAATGGCTTGTTTCCTTCCAGTAAGTTGAAAACGACCGATATTGTTATAACATAAAATTACGTTCATGTTTTTGTCATTATGTCGATAACACATTTCCAATACGGGTAGTAAGTTTTGGCTTCCCACATTAATCATCCACATGTGTTTGTGTCCGTGCAGATATTGACGACTGTGCAAACGTGACGTGCATGAACGGCGGCACGTGCCAAGACCTGGTAAACGACTATAGATGTCTGTGCGCGGCCGGCTACACTGGCTCCAACTGCGACATTGGTGAGTAGCGGTGGAAACAAACATTTAAGTTCAGCAATGACATATTAAGAGGAATGCCACTGATGAACAAATATAGTTACGTTTGTATCTAAGTCGCTGTCCTGTTGTATAGTTTAGGCACTATGGATAACTGAAGCAGAGTTGTAGTGGCCTAGTCGTCCGAGCACTACGATGTATATTGCACGTGATCGTGTAAATTGACGTTGTTTTTTGCCGCAGACATTAACGAGTGCGACAGTGATCCGTGCTTGAATGGCGGAACATGTGAAGATCAAATGAACGGTTTCTTCTGCAACTGCACTGATGATTACGGCGGCCCCAGATGCAACATAGGTAGGTAATATGTAATCGAAATGCACCGAATGTCACGTTAGTGACAATATTCCATGTAGTATAGCTGTGGTTATACCCTAAACTCATATATGTCCTACATTATGTTGAATAATAATAGCATTCTTGTGGTGCTTATAGGGCAATTGTGCACGAAGACGCCATGCCAGAACGGAGGGACTTGTCTAGAAAATAACAACACCCGCACTTGCGACTGTGTCGCTGGGTACACAGGCGAAGACTGCGAGACAGGTGGGAAGCCGATTATGGTGGAACATTTAAGAAAATCAACAATTTCGTTCTGAATATAACACCCAGGTCCAATTTATGGTATTGTCCAAAATGGTCTCTTTTTCTCTTCTTTGTATGTTATTTGTATTCGACATGTTGTAGCATTAATAATAATTATTTGGATAAAACACACTGTTCCATTGCTTGTAAAAAACAATAATGCTGTTATAAAAATATCGGATTAGTATTATTATTATATAGCTAAAATAGTATATGTGTTCACCCCATCTGCATTATAACTGCACTATGTTATCCACATACCTGCAAAGCGAGATGACCTAATCAATTGGACTAAATCCGTATATATTGCCGTTGCAAAATTAATTTGGAACAGGCTTCACACTGATGTAAATTTCAGTGTTAACTTGAAGCAAGCCATTTACCTATTCATAACCTATTTTATTAACTGGCCAAACATGCATCTGCAGATCAGATGTGAAGAGAACGAGAGTGTAATATGGACAAACATGGTCTGGATAATAACATAAATAACTCTAAACCCATGAATTACACCGCCTGTGGCTTCATGCTATTACGAGGTCAATATAAAGGCAATACGAATATCATCAATCAGTCAGTGACATAATAGTAATGGCGGGGCTATTCATAATATGTAATGATCTGTGTCGCGTTACCTCTAATCACAATAATAAATAAATAACATTTGTATGCGCCATAAATATGGCAGTTAAAACCATTCAGAGGCGCATTACAGGACCATTAAGGTATTTTTCACATTTTGAATATGCGGAATGCATTTAGGTACCAGCCTGCTATTACAAATGACATCCCCATGTTTCGGCTCTTTCAATGTAATTCATTTGTATGTCTATGCTATTTGTCACCAGTGTTTACGACAACCGGGTCATCTGAATCACCTGGTGGTACAACGGACACTCCAACCCAAAAACCGGAGGGTGAGTTTTTTACATAAACATATCAATTGCATAACAGTAACTGTGAATAGGCAAATTAGCAATATTGCATATCAATATTATTAATTTCACCCTTGGGACTGGGCAAATAAATACGCCAGGAAACCGTACTACTGGGACTAATTACACATGCTTTAACGTTATAAAACTAACTTAGAGACGCATTACAGGACCATTAAGGTATTGTTTACATTTTGAATATGCAGAATGCATTTAGGTACCAGGCTGCTATTACAAATGACATCCCCATGTTTCGGCTCATTCAGTGTAATTCATTTGTATGTCCATGCTATTTGTCACCAGTGTTTACGACAACCGAGTCATCTGAATCACCTGGTGGTACAACGGACACTCCAACCCAAAAACCGGAGGGTGAGTTTTGTACATAAACATATCAATTGCATAACAGTGAATGTGAATAGGCAAATTAGCAATTACATATCAATATTATTAATTTCACCCTTGGGACTAGGCAAATAAATACGCGAGGAAACCGTATTACTGGGACTAATTGCACATGCTTTAACGTTATAAAACTAACTTAGAGACGCATTACAGGACCATTAAGCTATTTATCACATTCTGAATAAGCAGAATGCTTGTATGTATCAGGCTACTATTACAAATGACATCCCGATGTTTCGGCTCTTTCTATGTAATTAATGTGTATGTCCATGCTATTTGTCACCAGTGTTTACGACAATCGAGTCATCTGAATCACCTGGTGGTACAACGGACACTCCAACCCAAAAACCGGAGGGTGAGTTTTGTACATAAACATATCAATTGCATAACAGTGACTGTGAATAGGCAAATTAGCAATTACATATCAATATTATTAATTTCACCCTTGGGACTGGGCAAATACATATGCGAGGAAATCGTATTACTGGGACTAATTACACATACTTGACCGTTATAAAACTAACTTAGGCCTGTTGGCTTTTGACGTTTCACTAAGATTGGTAATGGTCTTGGTTATTTGCCCTTGAGAATATCGTCACATATTCAGTAAGCAATACCTTTTATTACTTACAATTCTGCTTTCACTGAAAATGAGTGTGTTCTTATAGAGACAACAACAACACCCATTGCGACAACGACTACTCCACTGATCCCGTATGCTGACCAGGCTCGAATTAACGTCAAGATCAAATTGACGAGTGTGGACTATTCGTCAGATCTGGCAGACAAAACATCAGAAGCCTACATGTACTTGAAGGCAGAAGTCGTGGACACGGTAATACTGACTAACATATACCGTGTGTGTATCCGTGTGTGTATGTATGTGTGTATGTGTGTATGTGTGTATGTGTGTATGTGTGTATGTGTGTATGTGTGTATGTGTGTATGTGTGTATGTGTGTATGTGTGTATGTGTGTATGTGTGTATGTGTGTATGTGTGTATGTGTGTATGTGTGTATGTGTGTATGTGTGTATGTGTGTATGTGTGTATGTGTGTATGTGTGTATGTGTGTATGTGTGTATGTGTGTATGTGTGTATGTGTGTATGTGTGTATGTGTGTATGTGTGTATGTGTGTATGTGTGTGTATGTGTGTATGTGTGTATGTGTGTATGTGTGTTATGTGTGTATGTGTGTATGTGTGTATGTGTGTATGTGTGTATGTGTGTATGTGTGTATGTGTGTATGTGTGTATGTGTGTATGTGTGTATGTGTGTATGTGTGTATGTGTGTATGTGTGTATGTGTGTATGTGTGTATGTGTGTATGTGTGTATGTGTGTATGTGTGTATGTGTGTATGTGTGTATGTGTGTATGTGTGTATGTGTGTATGTGTGTATGTGTGTATGTGTGTATGTGTGTATGTGTGTATGTGTGTATGTGTGTATGTGTGTATGTGTGTTTGTGTGTATGTGTGTATTTGTGTATGTGTGTATGTGTGTATGTGTGTTTGTGTGTGTGTGTGTGTGTGTGTGTGATGTGTGTATGTATGTATGTATGTATGTATGTATGTATGTATGTATGTATGTACGTACACACAGAAACATATATGTATTAGTATAACTGTATTTTGTTACTGTTTGGCAGTTGAAAGACGTGCTTGCAAACAAATTGGGAGAAGGCAAATTCGACATACTCGACGTCACTTTCAGGTAATATAATCACTCATGTCTATATATGAATGCTCATGACAAGTATGATTAATTGTAACATGTTTCTTGTCTGTGTAATTGTTATGAAATTTTGACAATAGTAGTGTTTGTGTGTGTGTGTGTGTGTGTGTGTGTGTGTGTGTGTGTGTGTGTGTGTGTGTGTGTGTGTGTGTGTGTGTGTGTGTGTGTGTGTGTGTGTGTGTGTGTGTGTGTGTGTGTGTGCGTGCGTGCAAATGTGTATGCGGTATCACAAGTGTTATATGTGTACACCTGCACACGCACACAAGTTCTGATGCTCTGCTGCTACTGCTGCTGCTGCTGCTGCTGCTGCTGCTGCTGCTGCTACTGCTGCTGCTGCTGCTGCTGCTGCTGCTGCTGCTGCTGCTGCTACTGCTACTACTCTACTACTACTACTACACACTTTTCATAATGTACCGTGCTTGTTTTGCAGCAAAGGCAGCCTACTTGTTCAGTATGAACTAGCCGTGAATAAGGCGACTGCCACACAAACTATGAACACCATAGTAAGCACAGTTAAGGATGTCGCCGAGAAACGTTCTTTCGGCAATTTCACCGTTGATCCCGACTCTATCACGGCGACAAGTGAGTTTACATTATCACGGCAGTGTGTATGTGTGTGTGTGTTTATAGTAATCGAACTTTCTCCGCGTTATGCGAGGTGAAGTTGAACTCAGTAAAGGGTAATTAGTTTTTGATGTTGAGTTATGTTGGATAATGAATTTTTTTATATTGTGTGTGTGGCATATGTTCGCATCTCTAATAGATATATAATACATTTGGATCCTTTCTCGTCGAGTTCTGTGTATATAAAACTGTCAATTGACCTGCATTAATCAGTGTGTTCACAAGTACTAGAGCATGGATATTGTGCCGTATAAAGCATACTTACTTTGTTGATAAAATCGATCTGCTTATATCTATGGCAATGTATAAAAACTATGAATCTGAATTTAATAGCTACTGTCAGTTTAACAATGCATGCTTTCATAATTTCAGAGACAGACATGTACAGTCATTACGGAAGATTCACCATCACAAACCACCAGTACAATGACAATCTTATAAAGGAGGCGTCTGCACAATATCAAGAATTGTCTGCGGAAGTCAACAAACAGGTATGTGTTAATGTTTTATGAATGACACTGACATACTAATAGTATACTATGTTCAATTATTGTAATAACAGTGAATTGATGGAATATTCACACATTTACTATTAAACAGTTGTTTTGTGTATATCGTTGTGTTTTTTTTTTATTGCTGCAAAAAACAAAATTATTTGGTTTGATGATTTGTTCATTAAAATAAATGTTTGATATTACGTGTATATATATATATATATATATATATATATATATATATATATATATATATATATATATATATATATATGTGAAACTTTGCTTTTGTTTAATGAGAGTAATATGTAAATAGCCCTGTGAAAAAGCTAAGTACATTACATGTAGTGCATATCTGGCTAAGTGCATGATTTTATGTTGCATAGGTTCACGCAGTGTTTGACAGTTCATCCATCAAAAGTGATGTTGTAGCAGTTACTAACATTACTTTCAGGTAAGCAGGTAACAGGTGCATTTCAGAAATGGTTTAATAGTATTCTTCTGAGCATTTAATCAATAATGAACAGATCATTAATGCTGGGTATGGGAACCAACGTTTAAATTGATGTTTACGAACAATACCATTTTAACTAGTTAATCATGATGCCTTAACAGAATATGCATTTTTTACGTGTATTAGAGCAATTTAAGTGGGACTTTTCGTGGTAAACGGTGGAGCACATTGTCGACGATTTCGTGCAGTTTTTCATTTAATTTGTATTGGCAAATCTATTATAGCATAGGTTCACACTACGTTTGTTTTGTGTTGCATTGCCTTCTCAGCAAAGGAAGCGTCATTGCGAGCTATCAGTTGGTGCTGAAGAACGAGCACACATTGGGGGAACTAACGCAAATAATGAAGTACCACCTTGAATCGAACAGTGGGAAAATTGGATCATTCGAGGTCAATGCTGAGAGTATACAGTTTTCGGGTACGTTAAATTCGAATGTACCATCCATCTTAAGCATAATTTTTGGCGTACCTGTTTCATAACAGATAATTGTCGATATATCCTATTTTATAATAATAACCACCCTCGTATTAGTTAAAATCGGTTATGGTATTAATTATAATTGAACTAATGAAAACCTAGTATCTATACAAAAGATGGGTTTAGGTCCGCGCATACGTCATCTGGCCCAATTCTTATCGTTGTGTCGATGGCTGCCGATCCATGCAATTTTGTTAGAATCATAACTTACTCCAAATCGAGTAGTACAACTTAGATGATTAATACTGTACAATGGCTACAAAATAGCCAGAACCATGCATGGGACATTTGATGTTACACCGATTGAAATAATGGTGATAGAGACGATTTCTCAGTAAACAAACCTTATACTCACAAACAAAGATGTTGGCATTTTAAAATGCATCGGCCAGAATAAATCATTAATATAATTTGCACAATAGTAAAAAAAGTTGACACTTTAAAGTGGCCTATATAAATCACCATAAGTGTTGATTGGGTACTTTGTCTTTTTGTCATGATTACTTTCTTTTTTCTTTACAGACAAACCGTGGAAGAAATCAGGTAATTCATGTTTTCCTTTAAAACAATATGTGTGTATATTAGACTAAACGTTTTTTTCAGTATCGTTCGTTGAACAATAATAAGAAATGAATAATTACGGCTTCTCTACACATAAAAATAATTACGAACATTAGCATTGAATTACACAATGCAATGTCTAAAGAACATTGTACATTTTATATTATTATCCATAGTGGAAAAATCATCCATGTCTCAGGTGTAAATGTACGCTAGAGAATACAATAGAAATCGACTGTATTTTTCATATTTATGCGATAACGCATTGCTAGCATTTACATTTATCATATCTTAACAAATTATAACAACAAACGCATTGTAATGTTGCCATCGCAGTAGAGCCGAAATGTGTTAGTATAAGAATGGCGCAGTGAAGCCGTGTGTTATTTCACACGGGAGCACATGTGATAAGTTGGTATTCTATTGCATTACACATACCACAGTAAATACAATGTTAGTGTCACTCCTCCACGCAGCTGGAACTGGACTGGTGGCGATCGTCATTGGCTCTGTGATCGGACTCGTGTTCCTCATTCTGTCCGTCATTCTCGGGATCCACATCGTCAGGACAGTGAGGAAGCACCGTGAACCGACTCCGTCTCCCAACGACGATGAAGTGGTGTTGCCTAAATATGGCACGCCACATCCGGTCAACCGCATGTTCTGGCAGGGTCGCGGCAACTCCATGCAAATGCCCCGTGAAACCCCACTGCAAGACGCGCTCGATGAACAACGATTGAACGTCATCAGCAAGGCGATGGGACGTTTCTCCAACATCGTAAGTAACCGTGTGGCCAGGTTCAGTCAACAAGTGAAGGGTTTATTTCAAAACCCGGCATATCCTTCTTAGTCCTTTCGAGAAAAGCCACTTTACAAAGTTAATAAACGTGATGTGTCTATCTAATTATACTGGAGAAACAGCTGAAACAGCGCAAACGAGTTTTCTTCAACCTACCAGTTTCAATTACCTGTCGATATTAAAATTATTAGAAACTCATATTTGATGTTTGGTGCAATCAGTCATACATTGCCTATATATGCATATTACGTATGTTTGATACACCGGTAACAGTGATTAGAAAGTATCCATATTAAATTTGCAGAATTGGGGCGTCGTTCGACATTTCGCAAGTCGGAATGGACCACAACCTCAGCCGACGCTCCACCGAGGTCCAGAGACCAACGAATGGGTGAGAGTCGATTGTAATCAATGAACGTATTCAATAATGATTGATTATAAATCAGCTGCGTTGATAGAGTATATGTAACCTTGATTTGATGAGCACAGAGCTACGGTATATTGTTTAACAATTTTTAAAACTAGGGTTTTGACCACAGGATTCCGCCATGTTACGCCAAGCTGCATTTGGTTTGACTAACTTCTATCTACTCAATATAAATTGTCAGTTTTTTCTGACATCAATAGAAATTTCTGGGCGAAGACACGAATACAGTGCCATATAATATATGGCAGGCTTTATATAGATAAACAAATCACTTGTTTACGAAATCAATAAGTTAAATTACATTACAACGATCTACATGCAATGAAATTATTTCTAATGTCACAGTTGTTGGTTCTCATTAATATTCAAACAGTCATAACGCGCAAATTCGTACGCGCTCTGTCGGCGAAAAGGTTGTTATTCCCTACCAATCTCAAATACACAACGTTGCGCATACGTACAATCACTTCGAATTACGTTTGTCATGCGGCTTCGATAAATTGAATCTTTTGGTATAACGATCTGAAAATTATCCATACATGAGTCAGTTAAGCAATTCCTTAAATTAGTTTGTCAGTATAAGGACACCACCAAATGTATACCAACTGAGCAAACGTGATATTATATATATATATATATATATATATATATATATATATATATATATTTTAATATTAAACGCCGCGTACGGGAGACCGGTTATGCATATAGCACCGCGTGCGGGAGACCGCTGTTTTAAGGAGACCTTGGAGCACATTTATTGTAGACACTTGTATATATTTAAGTGCATAAGGCGCCGCGTACGGGACCCCAGCACAGGAATGCTTATAGTTTAAAAGTTTTGGTATATATTGATTGAGGGGTTAGCGTTCCGTGCTCAACGTACTAGATGCTTGTTTGATATGTATTAATTTTAATAAATATATACACACATTAATAAAACAAATATTTGACGGATCTCCTAGCCACACGTTGTACATTTGTTAAATGCGGCGCTGTCAATTTGTGTATCTGCACACACACACACACACACACACACACACACACACACACACACACACACACACACACACACACACACACACACACACACACACACACACACACACACACACACACACACACACACACACACACACACACACACACACACACACACACACACACACACACACACACACAACACACACACACACACACACACACACACACACACACACACACACACACACACATATATATAATATATGTACGTTCTTATTGTCATAGTTAAAGTTAAATATATACTACTGCAAATAAGTATAACTAATAACTAACTTCCGATTACACACCGGTCTCCCGTACGCGGCATCTAAGCATATAGGTTTTAAGGAGACCGATTTTTATAACAATATCATAATAAATAATATTGTGGTATGTGGTGTGTATTGTATTAGAGACAATGTTCCAATTATATATAATTGGAAAATCAGTTACATACAAATATACGGCCGGTCTCCTGTAGGCGGTCGTATATGCACTGGTCTCCCTGTGCAGCATTTAGCCTTTATATATATATATATATATATATATATATATATATATATATATATATATATATATATATACCACGTTTGCACAGCTCGACGCTTATTCGCCTTAAGCCACATGCTCGTGTTGTCATAAGAAAGAAATGACAAAATATATATCGCAAGGTGTTACAACGCTGGTTTGAATTTTAATTTCGGTGGCTGTCTTCAGTAACTAATCACGTCTACAGTTATTTATTTTTAAGATTATCCACCTAGATTGTGATATGATTTTTGAGGCAAACCTTTTACAGCATTCCATGCATGTCCGTTCAACCCATTTGGCCCCCTGCGTAATAGTGTCTTACATATTGATATACTACTATTTTTTTATAATAATATGCACACTGGTATTTTCATGCAAGCATACGCGCAGTATGCAGGAAATATATATATATATATATATATATATATATATATATATATATATATATATATATATATATATATATATATATATATATATATATATATATAAGTAAATTCATGCATAGGAGACCGGCCGTATATTTTTATGCAACTGATTTTCCAATTATTGGCACATTGTCTGTAATACAAATACACACCATATACTACAATATTGTTATGATATAGTAATAAATAACATATATACACAAACATCGGTGTCCTTAAAACATATATGCTTAGATGCCGCGTACGGGAGACCGGTGTATAATCGGAAGTTAGATATTAGTTATACTTATTTACAGTAGTATATATTTAACGTCGATCTGGTATATCCAAAACGCAATGCAACGATAACAATAACAACGTAAATATATATGCAGATTCACAAATTGACAGCGCCGCATTAACAAATGTACAACGTGTGGCTACGAGATCCGTCAAATATTTGTTTTATTAATGTGTGTATATATTTATTAAAATTAATAAATATCAAACAAGCATATAGTACACTGATCACGGAAGGGTAACCCTTCAATCAATATATAGCAAAACCTTTAAATTATAAGCACTTTTCTGCCGGGGTCCCGTACGCGGCGCCTTATGCACATAAATATATACAAGTGTCTGCAATAAATGTGCTCAAAACCAATCAAAATATAAAATAAAGTTTATAATAATTGCATCAGTTAATTCCTTTATATCTAAACTATCTCCACTAACAACAATAATAATTAAATAAAATGCATTAGTTATGCAATCACACATCAAAAGCTTAAAAGTAGATTACTGTAAACGCGATTAGTCTCTGAAGACAGCGACCGAAACTAAAATTCGAACCAGCGTTGTAACACATCCCGATATATATTTTGCCATTTTTATGAAAAGATCAGCTTGTGGCTGAATAAACGTCGCTTATGGCCCGCCATGTTCCTAGATGTTATTGTCATAGAACTGTACCGGCAATTTTTTGTGATTTCTTGTATATCCTTTCTGTTCTGGAGCTGACTTACAGTTCCCTACGCATGTATAATTATTATAATGCGAACAGTTTACATGTTACAGCTACAACGCTAATTTGGCAATTATTTACGTTGCAAAATTGTGTACATGCTACGGTACTGTGAATGTAAACATCTCACAGTATAAATACAACAACATATGTTATGGAAAGTTGCACAATATGGTGAGAATATATTATTACAAATGCTAACCGAAATGCTTAGGTTCACCGACCGTCTTCAACCAGACTATTATTATCAGTCTGGCGACCAGCTAGCAGGTTAGAATTGCATGCATAGTGTTACCCTCCACGAATATGGCTCGGTCCCTGTAACATCAATGTTATGTTTTGTACTAAATTACTGGCATAACCGTCAGAATTTTGATTGCATTTGGTCATATGTTCTGCTTAAAGTTGCCATTGTGTTACCGTTTAATAAGGCGTTCAATTTTAAATATTTTATACTTGCTACATGCTTACTAAAATTGAATTATCTGTGTTATTATAGTCCCAACTTGCTACAGGCTTACTAAAATTGATTTATCTGTGACAGTCCCATTGATCGGTGTTAACTCTAGGATTGCTTGTTGGATAAATATACACTTGCAACTTTTAATCTTGTTTATAATTTGTTTACAGTCATGGACTGCAGCGGAATAAGGAGACTTCATATGACAAGACATCGATACCACGGACAACGACATTGGCGACCATGACCACCGTCTCTCAACCAACGACGTAGTGACTAACCACTAGTTCCGACGCACCTACACCTAACAAGGCAATGTTTGCCTTGCAGTGCAGTGCAGTGCCGAAAAAGGCATTTGTATTTACTAATGTTCTCACAAATGCACGTGTATGCATTTATCCAGGGGTAGCATACCCGATATATATATATATATATATATATATATATATATATATATATATATATTAACTATATATGTATATATATATATACATATATAAACACTGTGTCAGTACGATGTTATGGGGTTCACGTCATCGGATTCCCATATACGAAAATTCACACTTTCCGGTTCACAAATTCGCACATGTATGTGATGACTAATCACTGATACTGAATTAACTGACTGATTGTGTGAATTTGAGGTAACTTGTGGATAGGGGAGATAAATGCTGACAAGAAAATGTTAACGGTTATGTAATACTATGTTAGCAGTTGCCCTTCTGCAGCTTTCAAAACATGAAGTCGTCAGTGTTTGACTTAGTCATGAAATGTATTGACACATATCATGTATAAACGCATGGAAAAAGGTAATTGTGTATGTATATAAACTGCAGTAATTTTAGTCATATACACATTAGTGTGTGCTATTATTATCAACTAAAAAAATCACATATTAACCACTTTGTTATTTTAAACTAATAACACATCTGCAATGCACAACCATTACAACAAATATGTGAGCACGAAAGCAAAGATCGATAGTTTTATTATGTTCTGAAAAAAAACCACTCTGTTTTGGGTAATGAAAACACAATGGATGGACCATAATCTTGCAAAGTTACAAATTTGTAATGGCTGCGTTTATACAGTAGTATATACATCTTACATTAACAATATTCTTAAATCATGTTCTAACGAAAGATTGGCACTGGTTTTAAATATCCATTATGCCGCATTGTTTGTTTAAAAAAAAACATTGCACTACTTTCTAATACCTCAAGTTCGTTGGTTGTTGCGTTATGTGTAGGCATATAACGTTATGCAAGTAGAATAATGCACGTGAAAATTTTCGATGTTGAATCCTGTAAGATCCTTTCCTCTATGTTGTTTAATGTACTTCCTACAATAACGTTTTTTACATAGGTAAGGTGAAATAGCACCAGTGGTATATTATATCATAATTAGTTGGCATAATTTGGCATACTTAGTTGATTCATTTGGTGATGATGCTCTGATTTTCAAGTGTATTGTAGTAATGACTGTTTCCTGTGTATTGTGACATGCTGAATACGTGATTTCAGCTTGTATCTACTATTACCAATAAAGCCGCAACAACATCGAACTACTTCGTTGGCCTGATTGGTATATTGCGGGCTACATGTTTGGACGATCCTCGCAAGCCAATACTGTTTCCCATGCAAACTAGCCCTGGTAGATCCGCAACGAGAACAGCTTGACTTAGCCGAGTCGAACTAGTTTATTGACTTCGCTAATCGCGACTGCTTTACACATAACAACGCAAAATATTATCGCACCAATTTGAAAACGGATAACAATTTCTAGGAAGTCCAATATAACGATCCGTCCACCCAATTGTTCGAGCAGAAAAACGGTTGTGTGTATTGGAATATTTGCTTCAAATCCCGAACATTGCATGTAACACTGCTCATGTGGTTGATAGTACCCAAAATTATATAGCATGACCGGAGATTTGATTGGCTGAATTCAAAAGAGGAGTTTTGCGACGGGATGTGTCAGGGGTATTGAGTGGTACTGACGTAATCAACAGCAATGATCCCTTGACGGTACTTATTGTAAATTTCTTATAACTGCTCTGTGATATGGGAGGTGTTCGTTTAGTTCTCGCTGTGACGACTGGCGATGACAAAAACGGCCGAAGTACAACTGGTTTTTGACTTTGCCTTTGCAAACGAGTTTGCCGTGCGTGCGTGTGTGTGTGCGTGCGTGCGTGTGTGTGTGTGTGTGTGTGTGTGTGTGTGTGTGTGTGTGTGTGTGTGTGTGTGTGTGTGTGTGTGTGTGTGTGTGTGTGTGTGTGTGTTTGTCCGAGCGTGCGTTTATTTACACGTATGCACATATTCGTTTGCCCTGATCGGTGTATACCTGTACGTGACATATACGTGATATCCATTTAGTGTATATGTGTTTATGCGTATAGGTGCGCGCTCGTGTGCGATGGTTACGTGTGTGATTGCGTGTATGTGCACGGGCTAGTTTTTGAATGGCAGTCTCAGTGGGCTAACGAATCCAGCTTGTCGCATGAGGCGGGATGCTACCCTTGCATGAACGCATTAAACATAAATATCTTGCATCGGAAAGGTTCCGCTAGTACCGATTAGAAATTGTAAATAACTGCTCTAGGCATAGATAAAAGTTCCATGTCCTTAATAGTTTCATTAATTGTCGATTGGAACAACATTGTATTGGGTTTGCGACCAGCCCTAGCACCAGTAAACGTAATTTGTTCGATTCACCATAGGTGGCAGCATTGTATATAACAAATACTAGGACATAGCAATTTCGTGAAACGACTTATTTAATTACAATACATTTCGCGGATAACCAGTCCGGTAACACAGTCCGTTCATATTCATAAGAAAGAGAGTGCAAGCTTCATATACCTATTTATGGCAGTTTTATTCGATTTCAATAGTGAGTCTTAATACCACATATGTGCTGACCACTTTGCACGTATATCATTTCAAACTTCATTTTCTGAAACAGGGCTGTCGATGACGCAGCTTTCCAAAGACACGGGCTGCATCTAGCTTAGAGCGGAGTTGGCAGACTGCTGTTGAATCGCGCTCTCTCTCTCTCTCTCTCTCTCTCTCTCTCTCTCTCTCTCTCTCTCTCTCTCTCTCTCTCTCTCTCTCTCTCTCTCACACACACACACACACACACACACACACACACACACACACACACACACACACACACACACACACAGAAAAGCCACCGAGGCTGTCCAAACGCCAACATCAACAACAACACCGACACGTGTCAAACGCCTAACGCCAGAGATGCATTTGACAATAAATGGACAGTGGCCAAATGTCGTACCTCAGTCGATGAGCAAATGTGCCCAATGCGCTGAGACGAACCATGTCACTGCCACCGGCATACACCCCGACAAAGTGCTGTGTCGTCAGTGCTAGGAACGGGGACACAAAGAAAAACATAATTCCCGTGATTAGGAAATGGGCCTAAACGATATGGCCATGGAATATTTCTCGAAAACACAACCCGAGAACTCTGATGCAACGCGGTTTTATGTTCCAAATCCCACAGCGACAAAATACGCAACTGGGATCTGCCTTGCCTAATTTATTTAAACGCCAGACTTTTTAACAGTGAGAAGGTGGTTGAACTGCATGTAGCTGTACAGGCATGAGAAACCTCTGCGGAATTCCAAGGTTCGTGTACCCGATTTGGCCATTTCGTCCAAATCCGAATTCTCGTTTTTTTAACATGGGGTAAAACTGATAAATAATATATAACAAATTAAACAAATGTCGATTCCTGGCGTAGATCCCATTCGCGACAGTTGTCCTTATAAATATAAGCCGCGTTTAGATTAGCTAGGAACTTCGAATCAGGGCACCGCTTATAAATCGCGCACGCCTACCATTGGAAAGCCGCGTGTCTTCACACTACAAGATCAAATAAGGCCGATTTTACTATGCTCTACGTCAGAAATGTACATTCCCATTAATGAGTTCGGAATCTGGAAAGCCTGGTACCGGTGGAAAGCCTAATGATTGCACATATTATGTCAAGATCAGCCAATAATCACAAATCTAGCAAACAACGTTTTGTTGATGCGGGTTTCCCCCTAAACCAGTCAAGGCTGTTTTAGTTACGGCTTCGATAAGATAAGTCGAATTATTTTTTATTTCCGTGTCAATATATCGACAAAAAAACGGACAGTAGCCATGGATAATAAAGTTATTATACTAATTCAGTCAGTTTGACTGACTTTGGGAGCTATTTTGAAATGGACTTTCAGTTAGTTGCCGGCGCGTACCGTAGTTCGCCGGCAGTCGTAGATTGCCGCAACCAGATCGCCACAGGTAGCCGAAAGTTCCGTTCCTCGGATGTTTTTTGAATTTCACTAACTTTTCTTAAAGACTTTCACGAACACCAAGCACAATAGCAGCGAAACGGCGAAGAAACAATTAAAGTATTTTTTTGCAAATACAACAAGGCCGTAACACGATTCAGTAGATGGCACATGAACTAGTAACGAACACGATCGCTCGATGTCGCCACTCGAACACGTGAGACAATAAGATGCGCTCTGTCGTTGCATATCTGGCCACTGGCCAATCAGATGGACTCTTTCTTCCCATGTCTGGCTACTACCCCGCTACCGTCCATAGTGTTGATTTTTAATTCGTTTCCATCAGAATATTTACTTTACAGTTAACATAACCGCCAAGCTGCAACTGAAGGGTGACTGCAAATTTAGATATAAGTAGTTTAGTGGACAATGATCATAAAATAGGATCGGGAAAGATCGCCATGACACGCGAAATATAGTGTACTGCACGAAGCAATCTAAAAATAAATATGTCACATAAAATGATCGTGAGCTCGCTGCCATTCCCACAAATCATCATCACGTTCACAGGGATTGCAAACATAAACCCCGACAGGCTATGTCACGTATAATCTTTAATAGAGCGAATGAATGTAGGAATCCCCTGAGGAAATGTGCATTGGATTGGACAATGTCTTAAGGCAGGGGTAGACCAGGGAGAGTCAATGACACATTTATTTAAACATCACAAGAACAGTGTGACAGTGGTCTTGGCCTAGGTGATTCTTCCGAGGTTCTTTGGGCATTTGTGGGTTTTACAATGAATTATGATTACTTTTTGTGTGTTTTGAAATATACACCGTACAGAGCCACTGTTTACAGTTTTTATTTGTGGTGTGGTGCTTCAATATATATATATATATATATATATATATATATATATATATATATATATATATATATATATATATACACACACACACATAAAACTTACTGTGTTTGAGATTGTATGCCAAATGTTAAGATATATTGCAATAAAGCAATCTAAAAATACACTAGGTTGCATCATAGACATGTTTTTTTTCTTCTGAATGACCCCGTCTACTGTTAGACGCGTCGCGTGCAAGTGTTCCTTGAAAATGACTTTCTTCCTCTCACATGCCTGAACTGTAGCAACACATCATGTTTCAATTGTATGTGTTAGTGAGTCATGATTTAAAGACTATAATATAGATTCACGTAGCCTTACTGTGCAAGGGATTTGTTTGGAGAGGAAAGATAGAAGGTGGTGTAACATGCTACATTAGAAATGATGTAATGAATAAGAAATTGAATGATATGGAGGTTCATGATTTAGAAGTAATGTGGATTAAGGTTATGCCAAAAAAGCCTCGAAAATTGTCATGTATACTGTTGGAATGTATATATTATACTGCAAATTCAGAGTATTTGAAAATGGTTGACCATTTAATCACCTGCATTGATACAATAGTATGCACACAACCATAATGTAGTATTATTATAACTGGATATTTCAACTAGGTGCGTGATAACTTTTTGAAAACAAGCTATCGATTTGTTCATGTAGTTAATATTGTAACACGAGGACAGGCGGTATTAGACAAGATATGGACGAATATGGAGGATTTATACACCCCGCATGCTACTATTTCCGAACTGGGGTCATCGGACCATAACATGGTTTTGCTAATACCGAAATAGAAAATGTCAATTGACACTGTATGCGTGAAAAGTTTAACCGTGAGATGTATGGGGCAAAATAAAAAAGCCACATTCGATATGGCATTATCAGCATTACGAGGCATACGGCCGATAAACCATGGATCACATACTGGTTCGGAGACTTAGTACGCAAAAGACAGCACGTTCACATGAGTGGTGATTTGAACCAAGCAAAAATTGCGTAATAAGGTTAACCGAGCCGCTTCGAAACTTAAGTATAATTTTACCAAACACAAATTGAAGCAATGCACGAATCGTGATCCCACGATTGGTGGAAACATATGAAAAGCAATAATGGAACTTAAAACAAATGACAACTCGTACATGCAAGGTCTTGCTAACAAAACAACGGATGGTGGTTGTGGCTTACTGGCCAGTACAAAGAACGAGTTCTTTCACCCATGTTAAAGCCTTGGAGAGTGTTAAAGTAACAAGACTACTGGGCTCGACAACATTCCTGCATGGGTGTTAAGAAATCACGCAAATGTTCTCGCCCATCCATTACTATTTTTAACTAGTCACTAAGAGAAGGTGTACTACCTATGGAATGGAAAATGGCCAATGTAATATCGTTGCCAAAAACTAACTTGAACAATATATTAGACCAATCTCACTAACTCCAATAGCTGCCAAGGTGTTTAAGAGTAAGAGTAACTTTATTCGCAACGCAACATGTACAAGAACAAACATAAGCATAATAATAAATTGTCAGCATGTTGCACTGCATGACTCGATAAATTGGGTTCTTATGTTACAGTTGCAATGCTAGATATTAGCAAAGGGTTTATGCTAATTAATCATCATTAATTTATTAGTAGAACATCTATACATGCATGGTTTGTCCTCCCATACTGTAAGATAGATGACAAGGTTTCTGTTAGACAAAACTCAACGAGCAAAAATATTAGATATATTCCCATTCTGGTCATCCCAATGTGGGGGTACCGCAAGGAACATTTTCTGGAACTTAATGTTTCCTAGTTTACATCAATGACTTAAAAACGACTGTTCCATTGTATAAGCCTATAGGTGGCAATACGTTATTTGAAATATGCGACAGAAACGATGTATCTATTATACAATAGTCGGTTGATGTTGATGACATGAATATTATTTCGGAAAAATCAAAATAAATAATTATTAGTTTTGTACAAGATGGCAATTTCAGAAGCACTATCCCGAATATAACGATTGATAGAAGGGATATAGCACAAGTTTGCCATGCCAAACTGTTAGGTGTAGCCATTTATCAGGATGTGATATGGAACATATTGTGCAAATTCCGTTAAACGAGTGTACATGTTATATCAGTTAAAGCGTTCAGGGATTACACAGAAAGATCCGATCACTGTATATGTTAAATGTTTTACAGTATGCATGCCCTGCATCGGCTGTTTGGCACATTAACTTGCCGCAATATGTATCTGACAATACAGAAGTTATACAGAAAATGGCATTGGAATATATGTTCCTGGATTGGGTTACGCGGAAATACGTTGGCGTATTAACCGGGATACGCTAAAAGTAAAACGGGAGAGCCTTTGTCAAAACTATTTTGATAAAATGAAATTCGCCACACATATATTATATCATCTGCTGCCTGACAAAAAGGTATACCAAGTATATTAGACAAGAAAATGTGTACCGTTCACAACAGGGATTAATGAAACAGTGGCTTATACTGCCATCACCTGCAATGCATGTCTGCTGTGTTTAGCCGGGTCGAATGTATACTATTCACTGAGAAATGAAGAAATCTATATTACTCGAAAAACGACGAGAGTTGGTTCGTACAAACCGTCACAATCCATCCTTCATTCGCTATTGCCATTATATACGGCGGAAAGAGGACCGCCAAAACTAACCAGTAATCCTGTTACTAATGCTTTCCGCTGTAGGCCTACTTGTGAGTGTTGTGTAATGTTCATTTACCTCTCCTATCCACCATTGCTCCCTGGCGCAGGATTCATTCTGATAACAGCAGGAATATTGTATTGACTCTGAGATCAATTGAAACTTTTTGATGCGCCTCTGAACTTTACTTCCTAGGATTTGGGCTCAGTAGAAGTTACATAATTATTAGTATTATTAACATATGAAAACTGTCCTCCCTAACAATATTGCTTCATTAACATCTGAAGCATAACAAAGTTCTCCTCTAGTGAACATCAATTGTAGATTATCTAGCGTGTATATGTAATGATAACACGATGTATTTGTCTTATTGTAATTATTTGTTTGCTTTAAGAGACGGTGGACAAGTGGAAGAACATAATGCGGAGAAACAGTCAAGGACATCAAGTGTGGCTGGTGTGACATGATGTGAATGAAATGATGATATTTATTTTGACTAGATAATGTGGATAACTGCTATGTGAATCTGTGTTATTGTTCATTCGCTTGATGAATGCCACAACCACATAACTCTGTTAACACAATTAATGTATTGTTATGAAGCATGAATAATTAAAACAACTTCATATTAACAACATTCGCAGTAACGTGATAATGTATATATTTATAACATCTTTGTTGAATAAGAGATTGAAACGTATGATGAAGATAAATATAGACGTGATAAATAAGTACGTTAAAAAAGATTTACAAGAAATGTCATAATGTTCAGACAGTTTAAATACGTGCATTTTAAAGCGAGTTTAGAACTATGTTAAAACTTCTACAGTTGTCTCACGTGTGCAGCAGGCAGTTCCTCATGGTTGATGCAGACACGAACAAACACCATATGTCTAGCAGTTTTAGCGTAGACCACCATATAAGGATTTCACAGTCCCGTATCAATCGGATGCCCAAATCAGATAGTGATTGATTTGACTTTATTTGGGTATGAACTAAGCAAAAATCTTAGGTTGAAATGTTTAGACACCTGTAAGGCCAACAATCCAAGATGGCCACCGTCACTGATAGACAATACAGAAAATGACATATCTCTGGAATTACTTGACAATGATGTTAGACACTATCGTAGAGTTATCAAATATGCCTGATAACCTGGAATATGTTTCAGATCGATAGTAAGTCGAGATCATGCAAGAAGGTCATGGTAAAAGTCATTTTTTACTGGTTTCAAGTCGATTGGAGGTCAAAGTCAAAACAAAGGTCAACATATGATGAACATTCAATAAAATTGTAATTACAGCGTAATAGTAGAATAGAAACACCAAGGAGGCATGTGTATGCATATACATAATTTCAGGTTGAAGGTCAAAATCTTAATACAAATAAGCAAATAGAACTAATTACCTATAACGAACTGCACTGCATGTCAGGCAACCTATTTAATTTTGTCATGAAACATCTGCAGGGAGATATACAAACAACACATTGAATACGATTACATTTGGGCGAAAATAAAATGTTTAAATGTTATATTCTTTAAACATACAACGCATCTATAATGGAACATGCCACATTGAACACTTAGTGAGTTATATCAGTGGTACACAGTCTTCTGATAGTGCCATCCTTGTTCATCCTCTTGCAACAGTCATACATCACCTTCAAGTTCATCTGCTTTCATCCCGTAGTCAGATAGGTTGCTGCAATCAGAATTGTGGCATTTGCAAAGGGTAGGGCAGGGAAGCTTGTTCTTCTTGCATGAGCAGTGCCCCTTGCAAGATGTCTTGCATCTACATTTGATCACTTCCAAGACGGCAACTGGTGCTGGTTAGTAGAGGCACCGGACTTGGAAATACTCGTTCCCGGCAAGCATCCATCCGTTTCCTCTAGATGCAGTAGGCACGGATGAGGTGTTGTATAGCTTTTGTCCCTCATAGCCACAATGTTGGTGCGTAATATATGGGGCACCAGTGTTGCTCTGGTTGGAGGAAGCTTCTCGCTCTCCAGATTCGTGGACCAGAACAGGTCCCAACCACAAAGCTGGTATGTTAGTTGTACCCCCGAAGCTGTATACTGATCAAACTAACTTTTCGATTGGCCGCACTTCTTCGGGCAGCTCACCTTCCACCAGCTTATGGCTTGTGACCACCCCTTCGCCAAGGAGTTGGAAGGCAGAGGTATGGGGTCATCATTGGGCAAGGATAGGTTCGATAACTCTTTTTTGAAATGCCAACAAATTTCCCTCCCCAATCTGCACCTGTGAAATTATGGAAATCAGTCAGACCTTGACACATCTCTCGCCCAATGACACTCACACGCTCACGAATGTTGATCGATCGATACTTGTCGCCGTTTCAATCAGGAAATTGAACTTGGTGAATGCACCAAGTCGCCCATGAGCCCCAAAAGTCCATCAGCGAGATCAGTACGTCAGTGTCAGGCGATCACACCTATGTCCCTCAGAGTGGAGTCAACGATGGCATCAATTACATGCAGAAAAATCATGGTGTCTGCCTGATTGTGAGTGGATATCGACTCAGCCAAAAAGTGAGGTTGGTTGATCTGTATTGTGGCAACCGCTAGCAGAGATAAATAGATAAATAAGCCTAACTCCTCCGCGGCTCGGACCAGCAGACGCGTGCACACCCAGCGCAAGAATATCGCCACGACGCTAGAAATTGTAGAATGCATGAAGTACAGCCCCATCGCGTCGTACTGTTTGTCCTGGGTACTAAAATATGTCATACTTTCTCGTAACCAACACAGAACGATATGACAATTTATGTACCACCGATGGTAGCAAGCCAGAAGAGCCACGACGTGTACGACAATTGGCAGGACAAACGGCACACGACATCCCGACTCTATGTCCATTGTGGTTCAACGGCTTGTCACTGATGTCACCGGTCAAACATGTTAATCGTTCTTTGTAGACAAGTGTGTCACACGTGCCCAACGTACGAACGACAACGAATCGCAGTTATACATGAATATCTGGCTTTGTACCTCCAACACAAGAGATCGGACACTTCCGTCTACCTTCGGTAGTAATATATAGGCGTAGATCAACCCCCGTCTGGAGCGGAGGAAGGTCAAATGTCAAGGTTAAAGGTCAACTGTCAAGGTATATGTCCAGGTCCAGGTCAAGTTCAATAACAAGGTCAAAGGATATGTAGCGCCCCTAGCGGATAGGTGGTGAACGTATTTCGTCTCCTAGCGTACAGGTCGTGAAGTAGTACGGTCCAAATTCGTGCGTCTTATTTTTTTTAATTGGGTCATGTTCAAAGAACAAGTGGAGCCATCTGTCGGATATGTTGTGAATTAATACCCCCAAAATACGTGTGCCTTATTTTTAAACTACTTTAAAAAGAAAAACAAAGGTCTACGTTAAGGTCAATTACCATCATCATCACGTTCTGCACTTAGGGTCACTCTCTTCACGTTCCTCATGTAGGTCATCTACATCATAGCGTATACGCAATGGCATTGTTTTCTAACTATCTCATATAAGAGTGGGCTAATGCAACTGCCACGGAAGAAGATAGAAGGTTATACGTTATTGTGTCGTTTTAAGCCTATACCAAACAGGGCTTAACGCAGCGCCCTATTCAGTGTGCTCGCTCTCCTGGTAGTTATGTTGTCAACTACAAATACATATTCAATAAAGCGACACTTTTTTTCTTCCGGAAAACGATCACCCCATTAGGTCATTGCGCCATGATATAATTTGTATCTGTACCGAGAAAACGTTGTCTTCTTTCCTACGTATGCGACTAACATACCTAAATATATAGTTTAGTTACATACCTGGTCCTCCATGTCCAGTGCGTGTGCAACACGGCGCACGTCTATCTACCGAAGCTTGCTGCTCCCGCCAGGGTAGACGGGAGTTGTATGTTCTCATCGAGGGACGCTGGCTCAATTAGAATCCGTTATTGTGCATCTATGCGTCAGTGGACGACGTTGTAGGATCGCAACTGGTTGGTACTACACTACGGTAAGTCAACTCGTCAGATGAATGTATATGATATATTGACCGTCAACCCTCCTGCCTTCGATTGTGCTTCGTGCAAGGGTACCGCCCCCTGACATATATGTGGTGAATTACAAATTAGGTCAAAAAATAAATGGAGCCATCTGTCGGATATGATGTGAACTAATACCCAATATAAGTGTGTCTCATTTTTAAACTAGGTAAACGGTACTTTCTAAAAGTATTATTGTGTATTTCTAGAATAAATGTATAAAACGTTCGTTGTTATACCATCACCCATGTTGTAGCGTGACAACTTTCATAGTGTATCCTTGACAGACAAGGTTATGTAAGTTTTCTGTCACGTTCCAACCATAACTTCAGTTAAATGTTGCTTCCTACCTCGTGCAAACCATCACTTCAGTTAAAATGTCGCTTCCTAATATGTGCAAACCATAACATCCAGGAAAGTGACGGTTACAAACATTTTCATAACTCAACTTCCGGCAAAATGACGGCTTCGACCATAGTCATATCGTAACTTTTAGAGTTTTAAGGTGATAACCTTATTAAATATTCATGTTTTACTAAGTCAGTGTGCTAACTTCGCTTCACTCTATCATTGCGTTAGACATGATTCCTCTAATGTGCAAAACACAACTTCTGTGAAAATGGTGGTTTCGATAACAGCCATAACCGTTTTGAGGTGATAATCATGTCAACTATTCGTATTTTACTAAGTCATTATAGTAACTTCCCAACCAAATCTAGAAAAATGTTCGTTTGTGACACAATATTCGGTTTCGACCTCACTACGCTAGACGCTAACCTCACCTGGTGGATAATCCTAACAATACATTATTCGACAGCGCCATCTAACGAAACCAACCACTTACTAGGGTTAGACACAGTAAAAACTTGCGTTGAAACGTCACGTTTTGAGTTTTGAGGTGATAACCTTATTAAATATTCATGTTTTACAAGTCGGTGTGCTAACATCGTTCCACTTCGTAATGAGTCACCGTTTCGTTGCATTAGACGGGTGGCGTTTTAACAAATTTAACTAAGTTAGTATTGTATCTTGTAGTAAAAGTAAAAGGAATATATTTTTCTGTTTCGACGCGATAAACTTGTCAAATTTTCATATTTCACTAAGTCGGTGTGCCAACGTTGTATCATTTCGCAACTTTTCGGTACTTTCATAACCTTCTGTAGTAAAACTTTGGCACTTTATGTCATATAACGATAACCTTGGTGTCTTACAACATAATCAAATATAAATCAATCTAGAAAAATCTTGGTTTGTAACGTCACTTCTTTAAAAACTGGTACCATCTAACGGATAACTCCGACACTGCGTTAGACGCTAGCCCCATCTAGCGAACAAAACAGCCACTAATTATTCGTATCATAACTTCTGCCAAAATGGGGTCCTATCATGTGCATAACGTAACTTCCGAAATAATAACGCTCCCGCGGAGTTTGGTCTCAAAATAATCCCCCAAAAAATCCCCAACTTTGTTCTAAGTCAAACCCTAGATAACCTAAAATAAAATGTTGTGTCTAGTTAATGATTGTTTTGTTCCCTAGATGGCGTTGGCATATACTATGGTGTTAGATGTATCCGCTAGATGGCGCTAGCTGTTACATTAGATATGTCGCAACCAATGTTTTTACTGTGTCTAACCCTAGTTAGTGGTTGTTTTATCCACTAGATTGCGCTGACGTTTCGTGTAGTGTTTATGTTATACGCTAGATGGGGTTAGCGTCTAGTGTAGTGCAGAGCCTTAGATACATAGAGTTTGGCCAATGGAAAACCTGGACGGATTTTCTGTCACGTAATATCACATGACGTGTTACAAATGTTATGGTTTGTTGTTTTGATTGGACTGGAGATGCTATATAATGTGTAATAAGTGCGCATGTGACATTGGACTGTTGGGCTTCATGCTGAGAAACATTCGTAGGAAGTTTAGGTAAGTTAATTAAAACGGAAAGGGTGGATTACCAATGCTTAATTAAAGTCAGTGCAGCCTCCAGGCTAGGACGGTGGTACGTTCGTTCTCCGACCATAAACGTGATATAAATGGAGAATGATATGACTAAAACTGTCTATGATCTTATCTTCCATTGTTGTTTTCGCACGTTACCATTCCAACAATGACGCAATATAATGTAAATGTAGCGGCTCTTTGGTATGATGCCGTCAAATTGCCGATTATTATAAGTACTGTCATGGTAATGGAAGAGGAGACTGTATGTTTTGCTCGATGAGGCCATGTCCATTTTCGTGCCTCATATTAGTTTCAACGTCATTATGATTAAATACGTCTCTTATTATATATATCGGACACTGTTAGGAAAAGGATGTCTAACAATTCGCAGAAAAAATATTTGTAACAAACTAAAATGAACAAAGCACCCAGATATTTGACAAACGCAAACGCAGTGTATAGAATTTCAGTGCGCCATAAACCGTGACGGTGATGTAAACAACCGTGACATTTCCATTTGTCGAATGAAATTGCAAGCAGCTTTTCACACCACTTACCACAGGAATATTATGGAATAGCCTGCGTAATTATGTTTTAAAGGGAAACAAAAGTCAATGTTTTGATCATATGGGGTTAACAGAGTTAATAAAAAGAAACAACTTCCAACAACAATCATATTTTTAACGTCAGTGGTTTACCAGGAAAAAACATAGAACACATAGTCATAGAAAGTCTATAGACTAAGCTATTTTAGAAACAAAATAACGTAGTTAAGTCTTCTTGGTCGGCGTGAACTGTGCATGCATGCATATTATTATCTGCTACTTTCTGACCTAACCACGAAAACAACCGCCAAACTTCTCCTCACATTTCTTATATACATATACATACACTACATTACAAAAAATCACTTGTATTCCTCTAACGAAGAAAAATCACAAATGAAACGCACAAATCTCGACGGACCGTAACTCGACAACTTCGACTACCGTAAACTCGCTATTATAAGTTAGCTTTACACAAAATACCGCTAGATGGCGCGTTTGTGCACCCGAATATTTTTAAACCTTTCTGCATTCGCACGCGCGAATTAGTTTCATAACAAAGGCATCGCTTTGGTGATATGGGTGTAATAGAGGTGATAAAAAGTAAACATGCAATATAAAAATTTTAATTTTAATAGTTGATTTTATATAGCGCCAAATCCATAATTGTTTGTAGCGCTTCACAACATACTGTTATTAAAGTATAAGCAATAAGAAGATATTTTAAAATAAATATGAAAAATACATGTGTCTGCATAATTATCCAAAATTTCCTATTAATCATAAAAGAGGTATGGAAATAACGTGTTGCTCAATGATGTAACATTGTTTATTTTATTAATATTTCTAGAAACATCCCGCGTGTACTGCGAGCATGCAAGCTTATCGGTGTTCTAGCAATAATTACTAAAACAATAAAATAATTTTTTTAAATGCGCCAACATGTTTTTCTACCACCATATTTTCCCCATATATTCATATTTTGTTTAAATTTCAGTGATTTATTGTCCCGATAATTAATAAAGTGTTTTGTCCACAAATAATTATTATTACATATTTGGTGGTGGAAATATCATTCATAAGTCGAAAAAAAATTGCTTCAATAATATTTTCTTATGCACAATGTGTGTGTATGCGCTGAATGAAAAATATTGTTACGTCGTAATGATTTTACCATTTTAATTATATATTACCTTTACATTAATTTATTACTTTTGTTGTTATGGAATTTGTATGGGTTCATTTTAATACTAATAGGTCATTTTGGTTAATTATATAGACACATGTATTTCATTATTTATTTTAAAATATTATTGTGGGTAGTTTTCTTCTTATTGTATTTTTTAATAACAGTATATTTTTGAAGCTTCACAGCCAATTATGGATGTGGCACTATATAAATACAATATTATTATATCATAACAAAACTTATTATTTCCTGCAAATCATAGTGATGATAATAATTAATTATTATTATATTATGTATAAGTAATTAAGCTATTTCGCGCATGCGAATGCAGCAAGTAAAGTTTATAAATATTCGCGCGCACAAACGTGCCGTTTCTGACGGCATTTTGTGTAAAGCTAACTTATATAGTGATTTTACGGTACTGCAGAGCGGCCGACGAAGTTGCCGTCGAGATCTGCGCGTTTGTTTCGTGAATTTTCTTCGTTAGAGGAATGCAAGTGATTTCATTTTATAACGTAGTGTATGTATATATATATATATATATATATATATATATATATATATATATATATGTAAGATAGGTGAGGAGAAGTTTCGCTGGTGGTGGAGGTCGTTTTCATGGTTGGGTCAATCCAACCCCGTCGTCTGGCATCCACTATGTGTCTGTGACTGTCCCAACGAATCAACTGGACTACTGTTTCAGTTCTGGTCGATTCAAAGGGTAACAAAAAGACAGCTTACTGATACTGTATTTCCCTGAACTGTTGCTATAAGCGTATGAGCACGGACTTATATGCACTGGACTGCTGTCTCCGCCGCTCGCGGCGCTTCGCGAGCGGCGGAGTTGGCTGCAAAGGTCACGAGCGCACAAGATGTACTCCCCACTTCCGGTCTACTAGCCACTGCGATGGAGATGCCAAACATCGACAGGATTCTTGCGATGAATATAACTGTTTAATTCAATAATAGTGATAATTTTCCTAAACGATGACTGTACCTAGTTTGGTAAATGTTATGGCTATCTCCAGTGTAGTTCTAAATGGTTTATTTAATTATATTTTCGTCGTACATGACGTATAATATGCATCGGGGTGTCGGCGTAATGGCGTAAACAATACCGAAGGCAGGCAAGGATAACTTTTTTCTTGGCCTTGGGCAAGTGACGCAAGTTTTAACTAGTCTTGCTATGGGTGTAAGTTCCTAGATTGGAATTATATGTAATGTTTAAATATTCATAATAATGTGTTAATCTCAAGCCAGTTTAACAACAGCCGATCATTTAACCGATCTGTCATTCTGTGCTGTCAGTTTATACCAGCCCTTGCTTGGCCTAGGCCCAAGCCCCGTTAGGCATTGATAACTGTTTTCAATATTTACTGCCATTCGCTTGTATTTATTATTGATTTGTGTTATTTATATTTTGATGATTGTTCATGTGCAATTTATTTATTCTGATCCTGTTTTATTATTGTGAATAAAATATCACTACAACTATTCCTAATTATAATTAATAATAATGCATTTTACTTCTAGAAATTTAAGCATTACTAAGAATTGTGTATTTGTTATTTCTAGTATATGTTTTTAAATGCTTGGCATGGATATACAATAATTCTATGTGTTTGATTAATTATTGTAGTTATTACATGCACTTTGAATTGTTTTATTTCAGAAATCTCGCACCTGAAAGTTACACACATTACGTGTATGCATGATTACAAGCTTCATCTGGCTGAAGATGACACAGCAACATATCTGCGCTGTCTAAAGATACAGTCCCTGTGAACATGACATATACATTGCAGTTTTAATAGACAAGAACACAGCATTATTGCATTGCCTGAACAAAACTATCTGTCAGTTAACTGTGAAGGTAGTAGTTCAAGGTACATAGCCTACAAAGTCATCAATATATCATAGGCATCATCTGCATTCACTAAATAATTTTACACAATTTATCTCGCTGAATGTGACACATAATACACATTGAATAATACAGACATCACTTTACAACTTAATTACAAAGCACTGGAATTAGATGGTTTCTGTACGGCACAGGACACACTGGATTATGAACATTCCTGCGTAGATCTTGCAGAATATTGTGAATATTGCAAAAAGATTTGTGAGGTGGAGTAATGTGAGCAGCTTCTTCACCGTGCACTTTATCCCTATGGAGGGTAACCCAGAAAGCAGCATTTGGCACACGAGATGTTGGAGTCGGTGGCGAAACACTGTTAACATTTATAAACATTACTTCATCAAGTTCATGTTGAAATGCAGAATATTATGAAATGGTAAACATTTATTACTGGTCTCTACTGAGCCTGCAGTATTTGTCCAACCTGTAAACACACGGTCACCCATAAACAAGTGAAGTATGACAACTGTGCTTCATTGTCATGCATTAATCTGTTGAGTTTGTTATTTAGATATTTATTAATAAAGTTATTATTTAATGACATGTATTTATTGATGGTTGATCATGATGTTTCATATGGTTCTAAACATTGCATAAATTATATTTACTTCATAATTATTTACTGCTGGCTTTCATCAAAACATAACCCTTTGCCGAGTTAGCATGCTAACATTAGCCAATTTTAACTTATTTATTAAGTTAGATATTTATTAATAAAGTTATTATTTAATGTCATGTATTTATTGATGGTTGATCATGATGTTTCATATGGTTCTAAACATTGCATAAATTATATTTACTTCATAATTATTTACTGCTGGCTTTCATCAAAACATAACCCTTTGCCGAGTTAGCATGCTAACATTAGCCAATTTTAACTTATTTATTAAGTTGGTGTTAATATGAAATTTCTAGCTAATGTATATTTACTACCGTAATTAATGTGGACATGTCTTAATAATTATGGACATTATGGCCGTTTATTCATGTGTATATACAAAGTACAGCTGGTAATTATATATTGATTTATTCATTAATTTATTATTAATGATTTTTTATTACATAATTATTTAATTTATATCTCTTACCATAAGTAAGGTGGTTTTACAAATTTCATGTTTATATAATATAAACATAGTCATGGACATTGTGGCATTTTACAAAAAAAGTTTCTGTCTGTTGAGGTTGCCTGCTAATTATCACCTATTAACTAATTTATTATTACATGACTAGTTAATATATATTATATGCCAATTATCACATATTAACTAATTTATTATTACATGACTAGTTAATATATATTTATTCTCGTAATAAATGTGGTTATGCACACTGCATAATAATATTATGTATAAATATCTTCATATTTATGGACTCGGCTGGTCTTAATTAGAATGTTTCGGCCTGTTAACTTGGTGCACTACTTAACTAATATTAGCTAATTAACTGGATTAATTAGTATGAAAAAACATCAGTATTGAAAATGTATCACTCCATTCAATGTATTTTAAAATGTTGCAAACAATATTTTAATAGTTCTATAAATTACAACGTTATGCCATTTTAAAGTCACTTATTCGAATATTTATCAACAGAAACAAAAATGAGCTTATTTTACCATTATAAGATATACACAAATTTTGCGCCATTTTTTCGTTTTTAAATTGCAATAATTTTGGATCTAATAAAGGTATCGTAATAAAATTAACAGTTACGTGATCTGTAACTTATTACCTTTCATTTAAGCCTACAGCAGGGCTACCTACTATATTTTCCGTAACGATCATGGGGTGTGGAGGGTTGTCTCGGGACCATCTGTATACTGTTGGCCCTGGTCCCAAAGTCCATCTCGTGGCTGTAACTAAATCCCAAGTTATTCATTTTGATTAAAACTGATGAATTGTTTCCTTCCCTAGTCTGGGTTTGCCCCAACCACCGAAGCAGCCACGGTTTCATTTACTGATAAATTGCAACACGGACTAGTACTTCGTAGTTGCCAAGTTGGGTCGATGATTTTTTCGCGGCAACGCATTTTAGCCGTTTAAAATCGTCAATACTTCGCTCAAAACAACTTTCCAAACAATGTATTTGCTAGGATTTTATTAAACATACGTGTCATGTAAGAGTTTATCCAAATGTCTTATTAAAACGATGTTTTCCTGCGGTCAACTGCGAAATTGCCGGCAACCAGCAGACAACCGGAAGTAACTTATACATCTTGTGCTAGGTTGACCTTGCTGCGCTACTCTAGCGGCCTTGAACCCGGAGACAGCAGTCCAGTGCATATAAGTCCGTGGTATGAGGAACAGTGTGGCATATTGCTGTCGCGATTTCGTTGTAAACCGACGTAAGGCATTTAGCGAACCGCTTGGCTCTCTGTTATGACATCTGAACCAGCAGACGACTTTTTTATGACCTAATACTTTTCCAAAGTGCAGATAGAAGCTGGGTTTTGATTAGTTGCATGGACCAAGATGGGCCCGTTCATGGTGTCGGGGATTTAGCTAGATTTACCCACTTTAACACCACATTCTGAGGAAACTACTAATGCGAAACATGTGATTGTAGATGCAAATGGTTAGTTTGTGTAAACTCTTTTCGATGCATAACACCAAACCGTTGCCATGTTAGCCCTTTAAACATACGTATTCCGATAATATAGGCGGAGGGCTGGAAGTTTAGCCGAATGTTATTTTTGCAATGGCGATGGGGTAGATGGAAGTCTAAGTCTAAGAAGATATAAATAGAACACACAAGTAGAGTAAGATCGCTTGGCCGCTATCAGTTGAACTTTTTTCTTGATTTGGTTGGGAAGTTACGATAATGACTTAGTAAAATACGAATAGTTGACATGATTATCACCTCAAAACGTTAAGTTATGTTATGGCTGTTATCGAAACCATCATTTTCCTGGAAGTTGTGTTTTGCACATGAGAGGATTCGTCCTTTTTTATGGAAGTTATGTTTTTGCATGCGACCGGAAGCGTCATTTTTACGGAAGTGATGTCTTACAAGTGATAGGAGCCCAATTTTGGTAGAAGGTATGACACGAATATGGTCTAAAGTGAAAAGATTCCTCTTTCTATTTCGTTGAGTCGCTAAATATTATGAAATAACAACGCATGACCTTAGTAAAATACGTATATTTGCCAAGGTTATGACCTCGAAACACAAAAAATGTATGTCATGACTGTGACCGAAGCCACCATTGTCCTGTTTAGTTTTGTTTTGTCCCGTCTTGCCCGGTTTTGTTTTTTGTCCCGTTTTGTCCAGTTTTGTAACGTACGTGACAAGACGGGACAAAACAAGACGGGACAAAACGTGACAAAATGGGACAAAACGTGACAAAACGTGATAAAACAGTACAAAACAAAACGGGAAAAACGTGACAAAACGGGACAAGATATGAAAAAAGAACCAAACATGACAAAACTAAACGGGACAAAACTCGCAGGTCAAAATCCAAAGCCACCATTTTACAAGAAATTACGTTATGAAGTAGCTGAAGCCACCGTTTTTTCTATTGTTTTGTTTTGTCTCTTTATTTTGTTTTGTCACGTTTTGCCCTGTTTTGTTTTGTATCGTTTTGTTTTGTCCCGTTCTGTCCCGTCTTCTCACGTATTGACACACGTTATGTCCCATTTCTTTTTGGTCCCTTTTTGTCCGATTTTGTCTGGTTTTGTTTTGTACGTCCCTTTTGTCCCTTTTTGTCCTGTTTTGTTTTATCTCGTTTTGTTTTGTTTTGTCCCATTTTGTCTCGTTTCGTTTTGTTTTGTCTCGTTTTGTTTTATTTTGGCGCGTTTTGTCCCGTTTTGTTTTGTCCCGTTTTGTCCAGTTTTGTAACGTACGTGACAAAACGGGACAAAACAAGACGGGACAAAAGTGATAAAACGGTACAAAACAAAACGGGAAAAACGTGACAAAACGGGACAAGACATGAAAAAAGGACAAAACATGACAAAACAAAACGAGACAAAACAAAACGGGACAATATTCGCAGGTCAAAGTCCGAAGCCACCATTTTACAAGAAATAACGTTATGGAAGTAGCTGAAGCCACCGTTTTTCTATTGTTTTGTTTTTTCTCTTTGTTTTGTCACGTTTTGCCCTGTTTTGTTTGGTATCGTTTTGTTTTGTCCCGTTCTGTCCCGTCTTCTCACGTGTTGTCACGTTATGTCCCATTTTTTGTGTTGTCCCTTTTTGTCCAATTTTGTCTGGTTTTGTTTTGTCCCGTTTTGTACGTTTTATCCCCTTTTGTCCCCTTTTGTTTTGTCCCGTTTTGTCCTGTTTTGTTTTATCTCGTTTTGTTTTGTCCCATTTTGTCTCGTTTCGTTTTGTTTTGTCCCATTTTGTCTCGTTTTGTTTTGTTTTGTCCCGTTTTGTCTCGTTTCGTTTTGTTTTGTTTCGTTTTGTTTTAGTTTGGTCCGTTTTGTCCCGTTTTGTTTTGTCTCGTTTTGTCATGTTTTGTCCATTTTTTGTCAAATTTTTCCCCGTTTTGTTTTGTACCATTTGATCGCGTTTTGTCTCGTTTTTTTGTTTTGTCCCGTTTTGTCACATTTTGTCACGTTTTGTCCCGTCTTGCTTTGTTTTGTCCCGTTTCGTTACGTACGTTACAAAACTGGAAAAAAAAAGACGGGACAAAACGTGACAAAACTGTACAAAACAAAACCGGACATAACGTGACAAAACGGGCAAAGAACGCGAACGTGACAGAAAACTTACATAACCTTGTCTGTCAAGGATATACTATGAAAGTTGTCACGTTACAAAATGGGTGATGGTATAACAACGAACGTTTTATACATTTATTCTAGTAAAACACAATAATACTTTTAGAAAGTACCGTTTACCTAGTCTAAAAATAAGACACACGTATATTGGGTTTTATTTCACACCATATCCGACAGATGGCTCCACTTATTGTTTGACCTAGTTCACCATATATCTCTCAGGGGGCGCAACATTACCTTATATTAGCGGTGCCCTTGCACGACGCACAGTCGCGGGCACGAGGGTCGACGGTCAATGTCTCCTATACATTCGTCTGACGAGTTGACTTATCGTAGTGTAGTACAAACCACTTGCGGTCCTACAACGTCGTCCACTGACGCACAGATGCACAATAACGGATTCTATCTGAGCCAGCGTCCCTCGATGAGAACAGACAACTCCCGTCTACCCTGGCGGGAGCAGCAAGCTTCGGTAGATAGACGTGCGCCGTGTTGCACACGCACTGGACATGGAGGACCAGGTATGTAACTAAACTATATATTTAGGTATGTTAGTCGCATACGTAGGAAAGAAGACGACGTTTTCTCGGTACAGATACAAATTATATCATGGCGCAATGACCTAATGGGGTGATCGTTTTCCGGAAGACAGAAAGTGTCGCTTTATTGAATATATATGTGTAGTTGACAACCTAACTACCAGGAGAGCGGCACACTGAATAGGGCGCTGCGTTAAGCCCTGTTGGTATAGGTTTAAAACGACACAATAACTTATAACCTTCTATCTTCTTCCGTGGCAGATGTATTGGCCCACTGTTATATTAGATAGATAGAAAACAATAATACTGCGTATACGCTATGATGTATAGATGACCTACGTGAGGAACGTGAAGAGAGTGACCCTAAGTGCAGAACGTGATGATGATAATTGACCTTAACGGTGACGTTTGTTTTTTAAAAGTAGTTTAAAAATAAGGCACACGTATTTTTGGGGTATTACTTCACGACATATCCGCCAGATGGCTCCACTTGTTCGTTGACCTAGTTTGCAGTTCACCACCTATCTGCTAGGGGCACTACATAACCCAATTAAAAAAAAAGACGCACGAATTTGGACCGTACTACTTCACGACCTGTACGCTAGGATACGAAATCAGTTCACCACTTATCCGCTAGGGGCGCTACATATCCTTTGACCTAGGTATTGAACTTGACCTGGACCTAGACCTTGACAGTTGACCTTTACCCTTGACATTTGACCTTCCTCCGCCCCAGACGGGGGTGGATCTACGCCTATATACTACTATCGAAGGTAGACGGAAGTGTCCGATCTCTTGTGTTGGACGTACAAAGCGAGATATTCATGTATAACTGCGATTCGTTGTCGTTCGTACGTTGGGCACGTGTGACACACTTGTCTACAAAGAACGATTAACATGTTTGACCGATGACATCAGTGACAAGTTGAACCACAAACACCTGTAGGACATAGAGTCGGGATGTCATGTGTAGTTTGTCCTGCCAATTGTCATACACGTCGTGGCTCTTCTGGCTTGCTACCATCGGTGGTACATCAATTATCATATCGTTCTGTGTTGGTTACGAGAAAGTATGACATATTCTAGTACCCAGGACAAACAGTACGACGCGATGGTGCTGTACTTTATGCATTCTACAATTTCTAGATTCTTGCGCTGGGTGTGCACGCGTCTGCTGGTCCGAGCCGCGGAGGAGTGAGGCTTATTTATCTCTGCAAGCGGTTGCGGCGACCACGGTGGAGCCTCGAAAATGCACAACTTCGTGAGTGGTTTTGAGGGCAGCGATAAGGTGGTCGTGTGTTTGTCCAGGCACCAGCACAATATGATGCACAAGAAGGCATCCTCAACATTCCCAGTAAAGACTTTGTTCAACATCATGACCATGTTATCATCATTGACAATATGGCTGTAGTTCAATGTTCAATTCAGTCCGAGCATGAAGAAGATCATCAATTTCAAGGATGCCTTTGTCAAGAGAATTACAAGTATGGTGAAACCGGACGATGAGGAACGCATCAAATTTGACTGTTATGACATCGCTCAATCACTGAAACAGAAGACGAGGGCCAAGCAAGCACAGGGAAAGGAAATGGAGTTTGAGATCCATGACGAGATGGACATTGCTAAGATTACCATCAAAGAGCTGCTCTCTGCCTCAAAAACACAGGCGCTCCAACATTCTTAGTGATGCCGTACTGGAGGATTACAAAGGATGGAAGAAAAATATGGTGGTCGTGAAATGTACCACAATACAGATCAACCAACCCCACTCTTTGGCTGAGTCGATATCCACTCACAATCAGGCAGACACCATGATTCTTCTGCATGTAATTGATGCCATCGTTGACTCCACTCTGAGGGACATAGGTGTGATCGCCTGACACTGACGTATTGATCTCGCTGATGGACTTTGTGGCTCATGGACGACTTGGTTGCTTTCACCAAGCTCAATTTCCTGACTGGAAAAGGCGACAAGTATCGATCGATCAACATTCGTGAGCGTGTGAGTGTCATTGAGCGAGAGACGTGTCAAAGTCTGACTGATTTCCATAATTTCACAGGTGCAGATTGGGGAGGGAAAGTTGTTGGCATCTCAAAGAAGAGTTGGCTCACCTCATACCTATCCTTGCCCAATGGTGACCCCATCGTCTCTGCCTTCCAACTCCTTGGCGAAGGGGTGGTCACAAGCCATAAGCTGGTGGAAGGTGAGCTGCCCGAAGAAGTGCGGCCAATCAAAAAGTTTGTTTGATCAGTATACAGCTTCGGGGGTGAAACTAACATACCAGCCTTTTGGTTGGGACCTGTTCTGGTCCACGAATCTGGAGAGCGAGAAGCTTCCTCCAACCAGAGCAACACCGATGCCCCATATCTTACGCACCAACATTGTGGCTATGAGGGACAACAGCTATACAACACCTCACCCAGGCCTACTGCCCCTAGAGGAAAATGGATGGATGCTTGCCGGGAACGAGTATGTCCAAGTCCGGTGTCTCTACTAACAAGCACTAGTTGCCGTCTTGGAAGTGATCAAATGTAGATGCAAGACATCTTGCAAGGGTCACTGCTCATGCAAGAAGAACAAGCTTCCCTGCACTGCCCTTTGCAAATGCTACAATTCTGATTGCAGCAACCTATCTGACTACAGGATGAAAGCAGATGAAGATGAAGATGATGTATGAGTGTTGCAGGAGGATGAACAAGGATGACACTATCAGAAGACTGTGTACCACTGATATAACTCACTACATATTCAATAATGCATGTTCCATTATAGATGGGTTGTATATGTATGTTTAAAGAATATAACATTTAAACATTTTATTTTCGCCCAAATGTAATCGTATTCAATGTGTTGTTTGTATATCTCCCTGTAGGTGTTTCATGACAAACTTAAATAGGTTGCCTGACATGCAGTGCAGTTCGTTATTGGTAATTACTTCTATTTGCTTATTTGTATTCATATTTTGACCTTTGACCTGAAATTCTGTATATGCATACATATGCCTCCTTGGTGTTTGTATTCTAGTATTACGCTGTAATTACAATGTTATTGAATGTTCATTATATGTTGACATTTGTTTTGATTTTGACCTCCAATCGACTAGAATGCAGTAACAAATGACCTTCTTGCATGACCTTGACTTACTATCGACCTGAAACATATTCCAGATTATCAGGCATATTTGATAACTCTACGATAGTGTCTAACATCATTGTCAAGTAGTTCCAGAGATATGCCATTTTCTGTATTGTCCATCAGTGAAGGTGGCCATCTTGGATTTTTGGCCTTACAGGTGTCTAAACATTTTAACGTAAGATTTTTGCTTAGTTCATACCCAAATAAAGTCAAATCAATCACTATCTGATTTGGGCATCCGATTGATACGGGACTGTGAAATCCATACCTGGTGGTCTGCACAATACTTGTTACGTGCTAAGTATGCTGGTAGTCTACACTAAAACTGCTAGACATATGGGGTTTGTTCGTGTCTGCATCAACCATGAGGAACACACGTGAGACAACTGTAGAAGTTCTAACATAGTTCTAAACTCGCTTTAAAATGCACTTATTTAAACTGTCTGAACATTATGACATTTCTTGTAAATCTTTTTAACGTACTTATTTATCATGTCTATATTTATCTACATCATACGTTTCAATCTCTTATTCAACAAATATATTATAAATATATACATTATCACGTTACTGCGGATGTTGTTAATATTAAGTTGTTTTAATTATTCATGCTTCATAACAATACGTTAATTGTGTTTACAGAGTTATGCGGTTGTGGCATTCATCAAGCGAATTAACAATAACACAGATTCACATACCTGTTATCCACATTATCTAGTCAAAATAAATATCATCATTTCATTCACATCATGTCACACCAGCCACACTTGATGTCCATGACTGTTTCTCCGCATTATGTTCTTCCACTTGTCCACCGTCTCTTAAAGCAAACAAATAATTACAATAAGGCAAATACACCGTGTTATCATTACATAGACACGCTAGATAATCTACAATTGATGTTCACTAGAGGAGAACTTTGTTATGCTTCAGATGTTAATGAAGCAATATTGTTAAAGAGAACTGTTTTCATATGTTAATAATACTAATAATTAGGTAGCTTCTACTGAGCCCAAATCCTAGGAAGTCAAGTTCAGAGGCGCATCAAAAAAAGTTTTAATTGATCTCAGAGTCAATAAAATATTCCTGCTGTCATCAGAATGATTCCTGCGCCAGCGAGCAATGGTGGATAGGAGAGGTAAATGAACATTACACAATATTCACAAGTAGGCCTACGGCGGAAAGCATTAGTAAAAGGATTACTGGTTAGTTTTGGCGGTCCTCTTTCCGCCATATATAATGGCAATAGCGAATGAAGGATGAATTGTGACGGTTTGTACGAACCAACTCTCGTCGTTTTTCGAGTAATATAGATTTCTTCATTAAAAACATTCCCAGTGAATAGTATACATTCGACCCGGCTAAACACAGCATACATGCACTGCAGGTAATGGCAGTATAAGCCACTGTGTCAGTAATCCGTGATGA
The DNA here is from genome assembly GCA_025642075.2 of Ridgeia piscesae. NCBI lineage: Eukaryota > Metazoa > Annelida > Polychaeta > Sabellida > Siboglinidae > Ridgeia > Ridgeia piscesae. Next base: position 70,005 of record JAODUO010001846.1, read on the forward strand.
GAACGAGTGTATTAAAGCACAGGGCCTAGTTCAACGTGACGCACTCAGCTACAAGCCGAAAACAACAAGGAATAGCGGGTTTTTTAGACGTCGTTTGAATGAAGCAAGCGTTGTGAGTGTCTTTAGATCAGAAGGAAGCAGCGTGGGACAATGCCATGTGTGATGCAAGAGTTGAGCAGTTGTGCCAGGATTGGCGATAATCCACCCGAAACGTCTTTAACTAACCATGTTAACCGTGGGTCGAGCACGCATGATGTCGTTGGCGACTTGGTGATGAGACGGTGGATATCAGTTATCGGTGATGCTGCAAACAGCTTCGATATCAGATACAACACAAGTTTGTACCACACAAGTTTGGTATAGACAATGTCAGATTAAGCTGATATTCTATAGTTTGTGCGTGCATATATTTGCAGCTCATCAAATAAGGCGTCCCAATGTAACTTTTGTAAAATAAAAATATCTACCAACACACGGTAGCGTCAAATTCCTTATGTATTAAAACATAAAATATATAAAGACATGCAAAACTACTTTATTGAATCATGCATGTACATCATTTTGTTGATAATGTAAGTTTGATAATGTGTTCGATTGTATACTTTCACGGCTAGCTAAAACGGTGGCATGAATTAATGTTCATTCATGCCATAATATTATTGTTCAGTTTTGCCTGTATCTGCATTATCTGCTTTCGACGAGTGGGTAGTTAGTTCAATTGCATTTGAACGTTTTTCGACATCCTTACAAGTGAACACCAAACACATCGAGTTATGATTATAACAACAGTTTTATTTGCAACTCAACTGAGTTGAATTCACATCATACAGTAAACTACAATTAACGCATTAAAAACATTACAGCATATCAGTACAAGTAATACCGTATTAATCGACTATATTCTGCCGTGGCAGTTTTAAAATACCCAAAATCCAGGAACATATATTCCAATGCCATTTTCTGTATAACTTCTGTATTGTCAGATACATATTGCGGCAAGTTAATGTGCCAAACAGCCGATGCAGGGCATGCATACTGTAAACCATTTAACATATACAGTGATCGGATCTTTCTGTGTAATCCCTGAACGCTTTAACTGATATAATATGTACACTCGTTTACCGGAATTTGCACAATATGTTCCATATAACATCCTGATAAATGGCTACACCTAACAGTTTGGCATGGCAAAGTTGTGCTATATCCCTCCTATCAATCGTTATATTCGGGATAGTGCTTCTGAAATTGCCATCTTGTGCAAAACTAATAATTATTTATTTTGATTTTTCCGAAATAATATTCATGTCATCAACCGACTATTGTATAATAGATACATCGTTTCTGTCGCATATTTCACATAACGTACTGTCACCTATAGGCTTATACAATGGAACAGTCGTTTTTAAGTCATTTATGCAAACTAGGAAACATTCAGTTCCAGAAAATGTTCTTTGCGGTACTCCCACATTTGGATGACCAGAATGGGAATATATATCGTAATTTTACTCGTTGAGTTATGTCCAACAAAAACGTTGTCATCCTTCTTACAATATGCGAGGACAAACCATGCGTCTATAGTCGTTCTAATAACAAATGCGTTTACTTGACATCACCATGTCACAGTTGTCTTGTCTTATTCCAATATCACTAAGAATTGTTGTCTCGTCAGTGAATGCTTCCATCAGTATAAGCTTAATTATTTCAACTTCCGCCGCGCAGAGTTCCTCAATGTGGATTTCTATTGGTAGCGTCGTCTTTGGTTTATTCAACGATCGTGCCTTCTGTCGAGCCTTCAGTCTAAGACAGGCCGCCACTGCCAGCTTCGCTCGATGCTAAATGGAAAAGCATTGCTGTTGTTCCATTTGGATGTGGCTGGATGGTGCATCTGTCTCAGTGACAAGGATGTGAACGTTCCGTACTTTTGGACCGTCACTCGACAAGGATGTGCAACTCTCACCCTCATAGTCGCATGGAATGTCCTTTACCCAAATGAAATCAGGCCCGGTTATCCACCTGGATCGTCTCTCAAGTTCGTCTGCTCTCAGGTCACGTGACGCATAGTCGTCTGGGTGGTCGCTAGACTTTACCTGCCGCCACTGATTCGGGTGCGTTGTACGGTTGTGGCGTGTTGTGATGTGTTGAACTATGTTAGCAACAAACACATGAAATCGTCGTGCTTCATTAGCAATGTATCCAAGGACAACTCTGCTGTCAGTCCAGAACATTTCTGAGTTGACTTCGTAGTCTAGTTCTTCCGTAGCAGTGCGCTCACTTTCACAGACACCAGTGCGGCGGTCAGCTCCAGACTAGGAATCGACACTGGCTTTAGCGGCGTTACTCTCACCATTACGAGGGCAGTGCACTCGCTGCTCATCGTCTATCAAACGAATATATGACCACTGTCCGTATCCGGTGGTGCTCGCAGCTGAGAAATTATGTAGTTCGACAGATACCACCTTCCCAAACCCCTTATGTTTGTACATCTGCGAATATTCCTACTTGACAGGCGGAGAATGACAAGTGTCCACTGCTCATACGATGTACGCAGTGCGTCGTCGACAAGTGGCTCATCCCAGTCTGTCTTATCCATACATATATGTTGCAGTATTTTTTTTGTCACCAGTACAACCGGCGCAAGGAAGCCAAACGGATCATAGATCGAGCTGACGGCAGTCAGAATTCTACGTCTTGTCAGAGCATCGTCTTTCAGCGTGATTCTGAACTGAAAGAACTTATTACACCAGTTGTTGCCAAGAGCCTGTTCAACCACGTGGTCGTCTTGACGCAAATCGACATATTTCACTGCTTGACCTTCGACATCGACTGTATGCAACACTTCTATCGAGTTTGTTACAAACTTGTGCAAGTCCAGGCCAGGCCTCCATTGCATACGTTTCCTTGCTCTTGATGACGAGGTAACTTTCCTCATCGACAGTCGACGGAGATGTCAAACCGTCATCCACGTAGAAGCCGTGACAAACAAAATGAGCCGCTTCTGGTCCACATTCAGCTACATGATCGGTCGCTATCTGTTTCAGGCCGTACGTGGCACATCCTGGAAAGAAGCTTGCACCAAGCAGGTGTACTGTCATTCTGTATTCAGAAGGTTGGGTTTCGTACCTTCCATACCACCACAGGAATCGAAGGTAATCTCGGTGTTCTTGGTTCACGTTGAACTGGTAGAAAAGTTGCTTAATGTCACACATGATGGCAACGGGTTCTCGACGGAATCGGCAGAATACACCAATGAGTGTATTGATGAGGTCCAACCCCTGGAGTAGGCAATCTTGTTGTATTTTCCTATGAAACTTCGCGCTGCAGTCAAACACAATTCGTATCTTCGCAGGTTTCTTCGGATTGTATACATAGTGATGAGGTATATACCACACATGCCCATCGCACCTCGTCGGTTTAGAGTATGGCACTCTCTCAGCGCGCCCCTTCTGGATAACATCTTCCATGAATGTCGTATAGTCTTTGTGGTATTTTGGACTCTTCTTGAAACGGTCCTTCAGCTTATTCAAGCGACGAATTGCAAGCCGGGAGGCTCGGTTCTTCTTCCTCAAAGGGAAGTGGCATTTGGTAGTGTTGATCCGTTCTCTGGTGAATGTCGTCCTTCACTATGGATAAAACTTCAGATTATTCTGTGATAGTGTCCCATCTTCCGGATATCGTTCGCTGAAGTCAAGTTCCATCATCCTCACAATTTGGATTGGATCGATCATTTCCTTTGTGGTTGTCCTCAACATGCCGCGTGTCAGCTCTTGCATCATACTCCTGTCGTGGTGATTAGACTTCGCAGACTACGATCAGATGACTCACACCGAAGGGGTCACGATTGTTACCGTCGTGTTGACTAGAGTCGACAATGTCAACAATTCCCCAGCCAAGGTCGGTCTTCTGTGCGTATGGTACATCGTCTCGTGGGGGAATGATGTTTTGCCGTACTAGAGCACGGGATCTGTTGTAGCCAATGAGTAAGCCAATCTCACTGTCTGCAAACGGCATAAGTTGGCGTATGATACATCGCAAATATGGCCACTTGTTTGCCATCTCGAGTGTAGGGATGTGTGCGTTGGCATGATTTTTCTCGAAAATGCCACTTGTAGATGTAAGTTGTAATCGCAGTTGAACCATCGAATTACCAGTCCCTTGATCTTCTTACTGTTCACCAGCTGATTCTTCGTAGACATCATTGACAACGATAATTTCATAGCAGGCCCATCTACGCCAGTGGCGTCACATGTCTCATCCAAGATTAACGTCGTGTCAGACTGAGTGTCCAGCAACGCATAGACCAGTGTTTCCAACTCTGGTATGTCGCAATGTGACACCCATACCGGAGTATCATTGATGATTTACCTTCATTGAACATGCCGCTCAGTTGAGTATGCGAACTAGTGACAATGCAGTCTATCCGTTCTTTCTGGTTGTAGACACTTGGGCCCATGTCACAATGAAGTGACGTCGGGTGCTGTCTCGCGCATATTCTAAAGGTTCTCTTGTTTCTACATCACCTTGTGAAATGACCCGGCTGCAAACTACCAAAGCAGACTGTGTTGTCCCTTGCGAACCTTTTCCGTTTTTCTAGTGATCGCGCTCGGAACATACGACAATCGTCTAGATTTTGGTCTTTCTTGCAGAACAGACACACTGTAGGTTCGGTTTGACTGCACTGGTAGTCGGTTTTGATGGTTCTAGTTGTGAACGCTGCTGCTCGCTTGCCATTCCTGTCGAATATAACTTCGCTTGTCTTCAATGACCCGTGTTATGTTACGGGATCGCACGCAATGTCAGCTTCTTTCACAACGAACTTTGTAAACTGAGCGAACGGGGGAAACATTCAGTGAATGTCTTTCCACTCTGCAACGATCCTATCCGGTTTTTTTCACCAACCAGTCGTGTAGCTTAGCTACTGCACATTGTCGCAAGAAGTCAGCAAACTTACGTACCCACGCCTTCCCGTGATGCTATCTTGGGCCACGCTGCAAGTCTATTCCTGAATGCATCAGCTATCAGGAACTGATTTCCGTAACGTTCTTTGAAGGAAGTGTCGGTTGTGAGAAGAAAATGCCCTTCTACTGCTTCCTTCGCGCTGTCTCCAGTGGTGGAATGTTCTATAAGAGTATCGAAAGCGATTCTCCAAACTGGATACTGCAGAGGATCTCCCGTGAATACCCATGGCTCTGGCGTAGGTAATCCCCCGACATGACCCACACATACATGCGTTGGCATGTGTGTATGCTCACTGGCACTTGATAACATGGGCATTGTGCGGCACTATCATCGTCTGCTGGTGTTACCGGAATTGACCGCACATATTGTTCTAAGTAGTCGTTCTTCCCATCAGAACGGTGGTCTTCAAATTCAAAGCCGTTTTCCCTTTCAAACTGCGCGATTGCTTTCAACTTGGCTTCTGCTACATCTAACTGTTTGACAGCCTGTATATTGTCTAGCTCTGCCTTTAGCTTTGCTTAAATTTCAATATGCCTCAATTTCGCCCTCAAGGCTGCAGCTTATACAGCCAAATAAGCTTCCCTAGGCGCCAGTAAGTTACAAGAAGACATTACACTTCTAGCCGAAGGCGCCAGCGACCTACGAGGCGACGTAACACTTCTCACATGCATACCGATCGATTTCACCGGGTGTATTGACACGTCATCGCCACCAATGCCATTGTCGCCACAAAAAGCCATTGGATTTGGTATGTCAACTAGTCTTAACTGCACGTTCCTCTCGATTCGCCAGATGTCGCTACTGGTAATTGTATTCAGAATGTTAACCAGTTTTCACTGAACGTGTAGTCGATAGGGAATCGTTTTTTAGTCTCGACTGGAGGTTCATTATGGTCTGAACGATTTACAGTCACAGTGTATAAATGTGAGTTGTTTTTTAATTGTACATCACATCGCATCAGTCGTTACCTCCGTAAAAACTGTTTTTAACCGCAGTAGTTTGCACCAACCGTGCGCTTTCCCCATCGCAATCCTGACAGTGCCGTGTCTAGCAGCAGCAGCAGCAGCAGCAGCAGCAGCAGCAGCAGCAGCAGCAGCAGCAGCAACAGCAGCAGCTGCAGTAGCAGCAACAACAGCAGCAGCAGCAGCAGCAGCAGTAGTAGTAGTAGTAGTAGCAGTAGCAGCAGCAGCATATGTATAAACATGTGAGTTTGTTGTTTAAACAGCGTAGCCGGGTGTCGGCCACACTACTGCCAGCTCTGTCGCCAGCTTCCGGATTACTAATCACGTGCTAAAGACAGCATCACCTGCCAAAATACGAAATACTAATGCAGTATTTATATTTTTTTTAAAGCCGGCGTGAACGTATCCAAGGCTACGACAGCGGCTGGAGACATTCAACGGTAGATAATATGAGATAATCTGTAGGTTCGTTTGTGCAGCCAACGTCTACAAAAGGGAACAGATCCAGTACTGAAACCAGACTCTGAGTATCCGGACTAGCCGTGGGAGCTGCGCACTGAGCGAGGCAGGGGACGTCGTCTGGAGGAGCTGCAGCTACACACGTACACATTCTATGCAGCGTTTACAGCACATCGAAATGTTGTGTGTGGCAAATGTGCGCAAAGCCAGGCAATGGTTTAAATACTTCAGAAAGGTGTGTGCTCGCCGCCTGGCAGGAAATAGGACAATGGGAATGTTTACAGCGTTGTGACTATATATGACTTTATTTTGTCTCAAATAGAAAAATGTTGTACGGGGGAATAATCAATATGTTATTTCAATGTTACACATGGTCTGGTCAGTTGTCGTCAAGGAACAGTTTAGTTGGATATTTCCATGTTGTATATGATTTGATGATATCCGTCATTTGTGTTGTAATTCGTGCCCCCCAAACACCGGTGTGTGAATTCATAATGTTAAAATCTGTTTCTGTAGTAGTTTCCCTTGTTGGAAGCTTTTCGGGCTAATTTAAACGGATGATAATATCCTAACAAATGTTGATATTCAAATACACGGCAACGGTGGAATTCGCGATTAAGAATTCGCTGAGACAGACTCAATTAACTATAAACACAAGCACATAGCGTATTAATAGTTTTGTCACCTTTCACAAACAAATCACACTAAACCAACACAACAGGCGAATCCAATCAACAGCGCGAACTAAGTCAGGGTGCTCAGTCGATTGGGTTTGTCTCTCATCCGAAAATTGCAACTGTCACCCGTAACAACAACCACGTCATAAAACTAAACAACACTGAACAGATAATTGATCGTTAACACTAAAATGTGATAGTGGGGAAAGAGACACGGACAGGACGTACGGTGCATCTTCGCTCGCCAAGGGTCGCTGCGGCTGATTACGTCTGTTCGAGCCTACAGTACCCTTGGCAGATGCTTTTGAAAAAAACTCTTTAGATCTAATGAAATCACTCACGAGGGATGTGGTCCGCCTCTAGTCATGTGACATTTTGGGTAATTTCCCCCGCAATTTCGTGTTACACGCAATGTTTGGGATGTAGAAGCAAATATTCGAATACACAAAGCCGTGCAGCTGCTTGTGCAATTGGGCGGACTTGTCGTTATACTGAAAGCACAGAAATCTACCTTCAAATAAAATTATATTATTATTATTATACTAATACTATTACTAATACTAATACTAATACTAATACTAATACTAATACTAATACTAATACTAATACTAATACTAATACTAATAACAATAACAATAACAATAACAATAATAAAATATGTATTTCTCCTGACTGTATGTTGTATTACTAATTATTATATACTATTTCCATGTTTGTTGTGATTGTTATATTTGTATTGAATCTGAGTTGTTTGACATGGATATAGTGTATGCATTTAGTTGAAATACTGGTCGAATGACAAAATCATTCGTTCGTTCGTTCGTTCGTTCGTTCGTTCGTTCGTTCGTTCGTTCGTTCGTTCGTTCGTTCGTTCGTTCGTTCGTTCGTTCGTTCGTTCGTTCGTTCGTTCGTTCGTTCGTTCGTTCGTTCGTTCGTTCGTTCGTTCGTTCGTTCGTTCGTTCGTTCGTTCGTTCGTTCGTTCGTTCGTTCGTTCGTTCGTTCGTTCGTTCGTTCGTTCGTTCGTTCGTTCGTTCGTTCGTTCGTTCGTTCGTTCGTTCGTTCGTTCGTTCGTTCGTTCGTTCGTTCGTTCGTTCGTTCGTTCGTTCGTTCGTTCGTTCGTTCGTTCGTTCGTTCGTTCGTTCGTTCGTTCGTTCGTTCGTTCGTTCGTTCGTTCGTTCGATCGTCCGTCCGTCCGTCCGTCCGTCCGTCCGTCCGTCCGTCCGTCCGTCCGTCCGTCCGTCCGTCCGTCCGTCCGTCCGTCCGTCCGTCCGTCCGTCCGTCCGTCCGTCCGTCCGTCCGTCCGTCCGTCCGTCCGTCCGTCCGTCCGTCCGTCCGTCCGTCCGTCCGTCCGTCCGTCCGTCCGTCCGTCCGTCCGTCCGTCCGTCCGTCCGTCCGTCCGTCCGTCCGTCCGTCCGTCCGTCCGTCCGTCCGTCCGTCCGTCCGTCCGTCCGTCCGTCCGTCCGTCCGTCCGTCCGTCCGTCCGTCCGTCCGTCCGTCCGTCCGTCCGTCCGTCCGTCCGTCCGTCCGTCCGTCCGTCCGTCCATCCATCATTCATATCATTCATTCATTCATTCATTATTGTCGCATTCGTTAATAAATTGACGATATTTTGCTTTATAAGTAGAAAGGGATTTCTAATAGATACGTTAACTACACAGCTTATTATCGGTAAAGAATGATCCGTAGCTTCATTTTATGAATTTGAAAAACATTCGCTTTAAAATCACCAATAAAGGCAAACTATCCGACAATAATATGCTATACAGGAATGTATCACCACCGTGTGTGTAAGAGATGCTAGCCACACAAATTTCAAACCGCTTTTCACCATTCAATGCAAACAGTGCCAACACCTTTACTCTGAAGATCGTATAGTGTGACGCCATTGTAAGAGCAACAATTGTGTTTGAACAACTTGCATTTTACATAAATCAGTCTTAATATGACCGAAATCGGCCATGAACATATATGACGACTAACTTCCGTATTTGGCGCATGGAATTTGGCCGGGATATTGGCGTGACAAATCCCTGGCTTGCAAGGATCAACACTTGATACTGGCTGTTGCGTCGACATTGTATGCTCGCATATGCGTAAGAAGCGGTGATGGTAGCAAATTCAGCCCAATGACATTATAGTCGACCATGACGTGTTTCGACGCGACTCGGACAAACGTACGGCCGGATACCGTTTTTGACTTCAGCGACTGTGACGGCGCCGGCGGATATGTTAGTGTGAATGCGTGATGTTACCGGCGAAACATTCTACTTGTCTGTGGCAGGCACGCGGTATTTCGGAGTTGCCAGAATATTGAGAACTGCGCCGATCGTGTAAAAGATAGACACGAGTGACACAACAACCGAAGGTGGAGAGACCGGTAGACACGACAAGATAGACACGAGTCACACGACAACCGAAGGTGGAGAGAACGGTAGACACGACAAGATCGACACGAGTCACACGACAACCGAAGGTGGAGAGACCGGTAGACACGACAAGATAGACACGAGTCACACGACAACCGAAGGTGGAGAGAACGGTAGACACGACAAGATAGACACGAGTCACACGACAACCGAGGGTGGAGAGACCGGTAGACACGACAAGATAGACACGAGGGGGTCACACGACAACCGAAGGTGGAGAGAACGGTAGACGACAAAAAGTACGACACGAGTCGACACGACAACCGAGGGGTGGAGAGAACGGTAGGCACGACAAGATCGACACGAGTGACACGACAACCGAGGTGGAGAGAACGGTAGACACGACAAGATAGACACGAGTCACACGACAACCGAAGGTGGAGAGAACGGTAGAACGACAAGATAGACACGAGTCACACGACAACCGAAGGTGGAGAGAACGGTAGACACGACAAGATCGACACGAGTCACACGACAACCGAAGGTGGAGAGAACGGTAGACACGACAAGATAGAC
>JAODUO010001846.1:85000-90000 GCA_025642075.2 Ridgeia piscesae
AACAAAACCAACGATATATAGTTCGATGTTGTACCCGCTTTATTGGTAATACAAGATATGTAAGCACATGTCATAATCACTCATATGTTGGCTATGTCATCATACATCAAATGCGTCATTGTTACAACAAACATTATCAGGAAATGGACCGAAACAGTATGCTTGTCGTGTCTACCGTTCTCTTCACCTTCGGTTGTCGTGTGACTCGTGTCTATCTTGTCGTGTCTGCCGTTCTCTCCACCTTCGGTTGTCGTGTCACTCGTGTCTATCTTGTTGTGTCTACCGTTCTCTCCACCTTCGGTTGTCATGTCACTCGTGTCTATCTTGTCGTGTCTACCGTTCTCTCCACCTTCGGTTGTCGTGTCACTCGTGTCTATCTTGTCGTGTCTACCGTTCTCTCCACCTTCGGTTGTCATGTCACTCGTGTCTATCTTGTCGTGTCTACCATTCTCTCCACCTTCGGTTGTCGTGTCACTCGTGTCTATCTTGTTGTGTCTACCGTTCTCTCCACCTTCGGTTGTCGTGTCACTCGTGTCTATCTTGTCGTGTCTGCCGTTCTCTCCACCTTCGGTTGTCGTGTGACTCGTGTCTATCTTGTCGTGTCTACCGTTCTCTCCACCTTCGGTTGTCGTGTGACTCGTGTCTATCTTGTCGTGTCTACCGTTCTCTCCACCTTCGGTTGTCGTGTCACTCGTGTCTATCTTGTCGTGTCTACCGTTCTCTCCACCTTCGGTTGTCGTGTCACTCGTGTCTATCTTGTCGTGTCTACCGTTCTCTCCACCTTCGGTTGTCGTGTCACTCGTGTCTATCTTGTCGTGTCTACCGTTCTCTCCACCTTCGGTTGTCGTGTCACTCGTGTCTATCTTGTCGTGTCTACCGTTCTCTCCACCTTCGGTTGTCGTGTCACTCGTGTCTATCTTGTCGTGTCTACCGTTCTCTCCACCTTCGGTTGTCGTGTCACTCGTGTCTATCTTGTCGTGTCTACCGTTCTCTCCACCTTCGGTTGTCGTGTCACTCGTGTCTATCTTGTCGTGTCTACCGTTCTCTCCACCTTCGGTTGTCGTGTCACTCGTGTCTATCTTGTCGTGTCTACCGTTCTCTCCACCTTCGGTTGTCGTGTCACTCGTGTCTATCTTGTCGTGTCTACCGTTCTCTCCACCTTCGGTTGTCGTGTCACTCGTGTCTATCTTGTCGTGTCTACCGTTCTCTCCACCTTCGGTTGTCGTGTGACTCGTGTCTATCTTGTCGTGTCTACCGTTCTCTCCACCTTCGGTTGTCGTGTGACTCGTGTCTATCTTGTCGTGTCTACCGTTCTCTCCACCCTTTCGGTTTGTTTTTTGTGTGCACTCGTTTTTCGGATCTTGTCGTGTCTACCGTTCTCTCCACCTTCGGTTGTCGTGTCACTCGTGTCTATCTTGTCGTGTCTACCGTTCTCTCCACCTTTGGTTGTCGTGTCACTCGTGTCTATCTTGTCGTGTCTACCATTCTCTCCACCTTCGGTTGTCGTGTCACTCGTGTCTATCTTGTTGTGTCTACCGTTCTCTCCACCTTCGGTTGTCGTGTCACTCGTGTCTATCTTGTCGTGTCTACCGTTCTCTCCACCTTCGGTTGTCGTGTGACTCGTGTCGATCTTGTCGTGTCTACCGTTCTCTCCACCTTCGGTTGTCGTGTGACTCGTGTCTATCTTGTCGTGTCTACCGTTCTCTCTACCTTCGGTTGTCGTGTGACTCGTGTCTATCTTGTCGTGTCTTCCGTTCTCTCCACCTTCGGTTGTCGTGTCACTTGTGTCTATCTTTTGTGTCTACCGTTCTCTCCACCTTCGGTTGTCGTGTGACTCGTGTCTATCTTGTCGTGTCTACCGTTCTCTCCACCTTCGGTTGTCGTGTGACTCGTGTCGATCTTGTCGTGTCTACCGTTCTCTCCACCCTCGGTTGTCGTGTGACTCGTGTCTATCTTGTCGTGTCTACCGTTCTCTCCACCTTCGGTTGTCGTGTCACACGTGTCTATCTTGTTGTGTCTACCGTTCTCTCCACCTTTGGTTGTCATGTCACTCGTGTCTATCTTGTCGTGTCTACCATTCTCTCCACCTTCGGTTGTCGTGTCACTCGTGTCTATCTTGTTGTGTCTACCGTTCTCTCCACCTTCGGTTGTCGTGTCACTCGTGTCTATCTTGTCGTGTCTACCGTTCTCTCCACCTTCGGTTGTCGTGTGACTCGTGTCGATCTTGTCGTGTCTACCGTTCTCTCTACCTTCGGTTGTCGTGTGACTCGTGTCTATCTTGTCGTGTCTACCGTTCTCTCTACCTTCGGTTGTCGTGTGACACGTGTCTATCTTTTGCATTATTATGATAATTACCTGCAAGTCCATACACAGACATATTCACCCACGCACACACATGCACACCCGCACACCCGCACACCCGCACACCCGCACACCCGCACACCCGCACACCCGCACACCCGCACACCCGCACACCCGCACACACGCACACACGCACACACGCACACGCACACACGCACACGCACACGCACACACGCACACACGGACACGCGCACACACGCACACGCGCACACACGCACACACGCACACCCGCACACGCGCACGCGCGCACACGCGCGCACGCGCACGCGCGCACACACGCACACACGCACACACGCACACACGCACACACGCACACACGCACACACGCACACACGCACACACGCACACACGCACACACGCACACACGCACACACGCACACACGCACACACGCACACACGCACACACGCACACACGCACACACGCACACACGCACACACGCACACACGCACACACCACACACGCACACACGCACACACGCACACACGCACACACGCACACACGCACACACGCACACACGCACACACGCACACACGCACACACGCACACACGCACACAGCACACACGCACACACGCACACCACACGCACACACGCACACACGCACACACGCACACACGCACACACACACACGCACACACGCACACACGCACACACGCACACACGCACACACGCACACGCACACACGCACACACGCACACACGCACACACGCACACACGCACACACGCACACACGCACACACGCACACACGCACACACGCACACACGCACACACGCACACACGCACACACGCACACACACGCACACACGCACACACGCACACACGCACACACGCACACACGCACACACGCACACACCACACGCACACACGCACACACGCACACACGCACACACGCACACACGCACACACGCACACACGCACACACACACACACACACACGCACCACGCACACACGCACACACGCACACACGCACACACGCACACACGCACACACGCACACACGCACACACGCACACACGCACACACGCACACACGCACACACGCACACACGCACACACGCACACACGCACACACACGCACACACGCACACACGCACACACGCACACACGCACACACGACAACGACACACGCACACACGCACACACGCACACACGCACACACGCACACACGCACACACGCACACACGCACACACGCACACACGCACACACGCACGACACGCACGCACACGCACACACGCACACACGCACACACGCACACACGCACACACGCACACGCACACACGCACACACGCACACACGCACCACACGCACACACGCACACACGCACACACGCACACACGCACACACGCACACACACAGCACACGACACGCACACACGCACACACGCACACACGCACACACGCACACACGCACACACGCACACACGCACACACGCACACGCACACACGCACACACGCACACACGCACACACACGCACACACGCACACACGCACACACGCACACACCGCACACACGCACACACGCACACACGACACACACACGCACACACGCACACACGCACACACGCACACACGACACACGCACACACGCACACACCACGCACACACACGCACACACGCACACACGCACACACGCACACACGCACACACGCACACACGCACACACGCACACACGCACACACGCACACACGCACACACGCACACACGCACACACGCACACACGCACACACGCACACACGCACACACGCACACACGCACACACGCACACACGCACACACGCACACACGCACACACGCACACACGCACACACGCACACACGCACACAGCACACACGCACACACGCACACACGCACACACGCACACACGCACACACGCACACACGCACACACGCACACACGCACACACGCACACACGCACACACGCACACACGCACACACGCACACACGCACACACGCACCACACACGCACACACGCACACACGCACACACGCACACACGCACACACGCACACAGCACACACGCACACACGCACACACGCACACACACGCACACACGCACACACGCACACACGCACACACACACGACACACGCACACACGCACACACGCACACACGCACACAGCACACACACACACGCACACACACACAGACACAGACACACGCACACACGCAACACGCACACACGCACACACGCACACAGCAACAGCACACACGCACACACGCACACACGCACACACGCACACCGACACGCACAAGAACAGCACACACGCACATACACAACATGAAATGCACGTATTTGCAGCTCACACAAACACGCACACACGCACACATACAGACACAATCATAAACAACAACAACACATACGCGCACGCGCACGCGCACCGACCGCACCGCACGTCGACCGACCGTACAGACCGAACCGCGCACGCCACCGACCGATCCGCCAGACCGTTATGCACGACCGTGCACGCGTGTACGTGTGCGTGGTGCACGTACGCAACATACATTGGCGCTCTCTATACTGTGTATCGCAGCATCTCTTTATTGGCCTGCGTGCTTGACCGACCGACCGACCGACCGACCGACCGACCGACCGACCGACCGACCGACCGACCGACCGACCGACCGACCGACCGACCGACCGA
>JAODUO010001846.1:95000-97118 GCA_025642075.2 Ridgeia piscesae
CTGCAATTACATTGATTATTTCTATAAGTAACCACCCTTGTCGTTAGTATTACGACAACCATTGTTCTGAAGCAGTGAAAACGGTGGTGAGAATCTAAGGTGTCGTCTCCACGTCGCCACACTCCGTTAAATTTTATAATTGTCTTGTTTTCTTAATAAACATTTACCCAAATCATTGAATCGATTAGCGACGGTGACAATTGCACGCTTAATTAGTCGAGGTATATTTGTAACATACTCAATTACGTGTCTAGGCAAGTCCACATACAAACAATAGAAAGGTTATAAATAAAGTATAGCGAACAATCTTTATTGAATCAAGTACACGACCTTTAGAAAAACTTTGTGAAGTGTTGTCCGCAAAACAGTGTATTATGTTGAATTGTGTGTGTGTGTGTGTGTGTGTGTGTGTGTGTGTGTGTGTGTGTGTGTGTGTGTGTGTGTGTGTGTGTTATACATATACATATACATATACATATACATATACATATACATATACATATACATATACATATACATATACATATACATATACATATACATATACATATACATATACATATACATATACATATACATATACATATACATATACATATACATATACATATACATATAGATATACATATACATATAGAATCAATTCAAACATCACATGTACAAAGCACATGCACATGCACATGCACATGCACATGCACATGCACATGCACATGCACATGCACATGCACATGCACATGCACATACACATACACATACACATACACATACACATACACATACACATACACATACACATACACATACACATACACATACACATACACATACATACACATACACATACACATACACATACACATACACATACACATACACATACACATACACATACACATACACATACACATCACATACACATACACATACACATACACATACACATACACATACACATACACATACACAATACACATAAAAACACATACACATACACATACACATACACATACACATACACATACACATACACATACACATACACATACACATACACATACACATACACATACACATACACATACACATACACATACACATACACATACACATACACATACACATACACATACACATACACATACACATACACATACACATACACATACACATACACATACACATACACATACACATACACATACACATACACATACACATACACATACACATACACATACACATACACATACACATACACATACACATACACATACACATACACATACACATACACATACACATACACATACACATACACATACACATACACATACACATACACATACACATACACATACACATACACATACACATACACATACACATACACATACACATACACATACACATACACATACACATAAAATACACATACACATACACATACACATACACATACACATACACATACACATACACATACACATACACATACACATACACATACACATACACATACACATACACATACACAATTTACATATAGTATATATTTATAATATGTGTGTTTGTTTGCGCGCGTGAAAATGTGTGCTCGTGTTCGTAGGAGTGTTTGCGACATACATTTTAGTATCCGTGTTTGATAAGCGTGCATATTCTTTCATAATCTACGCAATAGTGTACCAACGAAGATATACTTTTGGGTGGGACTTAAGGACATTTAAATAAAAGTGACCTCAGCCATAACTTAGTATGATGATGATGGTTTCTGCCGTCAGTCTGATGGATGCGTAGGCAGACAGAACGTCAGGTTGTGTGGGAATTATGAAGACCGATCTTGGAGGCAAAATGTCGGCTGTGTGATATTTACAACAATTACAACAATGTTAGAACACATACAATTTCTCTCGTTACAATCCCTGAAAACAGCTTCTATTGGCGCCCGTCATTTGCACTCAAGAAGTTCATTTGATAAGCGCAAGAATGACTTTGATAACCACCCGAATGACCAAGTGGAATGAAAACATGTTTATCCCAGCGGCTACAAGCAATTATGCGAAAGTTACATTTCATCTAGCTTAATCTAAACTAGTGAAATTTACTCCAATTGCACAAGTA
>JAODUO010001847.1:0-10000 GCA_025642075.2 Ridgeia piscesae
CTTCAGGACTTTATGCAGGATTACATTTTTGCAGGTCACACTTTTTTGGTGGACACGTACATGCTAAATTATATATATACAAACCAGTTGAGGTGTGTTTGTGTTTTTTAACCTGAAGTAAAGTTCTATGAACACATATAACGTCCCATTTCAAGTTTTTGATTAGTTTAAATCAGTGCAGTATGTATTACTAGCACTTGGATTGTAGTGCGTTTAAGGTGAAAGCATAAAGGTATGGCTACAACATGTTCTACCGCTTCAGTCTTAAAAGTGTTGTCTGTATACAATAGCTTGTATAATCTAACATTCCTTTGAGCTGAAATCTGCTATTTTAGTAGCTTATTTAAATTGCATAGGCAGACTAATGAATTTTAGTAGGTTATTTAAATTGCATAGGCATATTAATGAAGCTGCACTAGCAAATTTAGTAAGCAACACACTTCTAAGGGAGGTATTATTCTAACAATTATTCCTTGGAATCTATACTGGATCGACGAAAATAGTTTTGATGTGTTAATTGTATGTATTATGTGTATCAGGATGTAAATGACTTCTCGTTAGATATGTTATGCATTCCGTTGCTGAGCATCGTACAAGAGGCTTGTCATTGAGCCGTTTCTGTTTGCACATACTCTGAAGGCCCTCGGCCTGAACGAAGAAGAGGCGAATGCAATTTGTTAAATTTTGTTGAATAAACTGTGTGACAATTGACTTGATGTTCACATCTAGTCAACTAATGCACTAACAATCTAGGCAAAATTGAAGGAAAGCTTAACATGTATCATATAACATAATAATATTATGATTACAAGTAGATTATA
This sequence comes from Ridgeia piscesae, assembly GCA_025642075.2. NCBI lineage: Eukaryota > Metazoa > Annelida > Polychaeta > Sabellida > Siboglinidae > Ridgeia > Ridgeia piscesae. The sequence continues at coordinate 822 of JAODUO010001847.1, forward strand.
TTTACAATTTTTTATATAAATTGTACACTTTCATTAATGACAGATACATTGGGCAAATCATCTCACAATTCATTTGTCAGTACAAAACAAACACCATCAGATGCTGAATATACAGATGGTGCCCAGGACAGTGCCTATAATATCCTAATAAAAAAATCCTTAGTAAATGTATTATTTCAATTAGAGGTCTAGTTGCTATTCCAAAAAATAAATCAGGACTTGCACTGTATCACATGTCTCCAACAAAATGGACAAACCCTGTACAATGGTCATATATCCAGGGATACAAATCATTTAACTTAGAAACTTTACAGGTGTATTCTAAAAATGTACGTTACAAATCAGGAACAAATCTGATATGTGTTTTAGCCTGAATGATGCAGTATTTTGGAACATGCTGCATATACATAAGATGGCATAATTATATTGAGGCAGAGGTGCCCTCTATGGGGAATCCCTGTTGTATAGGACTGAATAAACTAAATTAATGCCAATAATTTCTAAAAATCGGTAAAACTAAGAGAAAGACATCTCATTGTTTCACTAGTTAACATACATTTAAGGAATACACCAGGGAAGTTTCTAAGTTATGTAACGTATACCTCTGGCGATATGACCATGTTTGTATTACTAAACAAATATGATCTTATTGTATATGTGTCATGTAAATACATGTGTCATGTATATAGTAAAAGGTCTGATTTATTTTGGAATAGCAACTATAACTACAAAGGGAACTAACCCATAAACATCAGTCACTAATGGGTATCATGTCAGTTTAATTTCGCCTTGCAAATATGAACCAGAATAATTAAATACCCAACTTGCACCTATGGCATCTCGTCTTTTCACCTGTATACACTAAATATTATAGCAAATTTGGATTCCCCATAATTAGTTGAACTACAAATAATAATCTTTATTTTCTATAACGCATATATCCATAGCGTTCACAGCGCTTCATATATTACTTTCCTAAAGCAACAATATAAATAGTAAACATTTTACAAAATAATAATAAATAAATAAAATACAAATGTTGTGTAAACATCCGTGGATCGTAAATAAAACAATTATTATGTCATGATAAACAAAGCGCCTAAATATTGTATTTTAATTTTAACCGGATACAGATATGATTACATGTAATAAAAACTATGCCAATATTGTATAATTATAGTTAATTATCAACACATTTGACAATGTACACGAATTATATAACAGTAAAAAAACAGTCGTTCCCGTATCCTAGGCAGTGTCTTTGCCATTTGCCATAATTATTCATGCATAAAAAACAGTTCAAACTTGAAGTATAATAATAACTTTATTATCAAACGCAGCCCCAACTGGCAATGTAACAGTCAAATATTTCAAACCAAGCGTTCATTGTGTAGCCTAATTAAATTGTTGATCAATTTGTTTCCTGTCGGGCGTTTCAATACTGCAACAGTCAATACAAAGAATCTACCAAATTTTTCAACGACCAGATTTATCGCGTAGGTAACGAAAAATCTGGTCATTCTATATCCGCTCATGCGCACACGACCTCTTCTCGTACCAGATATAGGTCAAACACGACCAGATTTTTCAACGACCAGATTTATCGCTACAGCGTCATTCAAACGGGGCCGACGCCCGACTGCAGTGTGTATATTGCTCGCAATTCAACGCCCCGGGCATATTTTTGGGACAAACACAAGAGAATGAAGAATGAATGAGGCGAGAGAGGAATGAAGGGAAGAAAGAAATATGAAAGGGATGAAAACAGGAAGTAAAGGAGGGAGGGAGGACAGAAAGATGGTATCAATAAAGGGAGGAATGACGGTGTTATCTGATTAGCCGAGTATCGTGATTTTAGCAGTATTGACTACGGCAAACAGGGTCTCTATTGCCTTTATACAGTGTGCGACCAACCGTGACGCGGTATTTCCGTCGAATTAGTAGTGACATTTGTAGCTGCAGTCACACAATTATGTAAAGTAGTACACCTGTTGTGTCCGTATTGGAGTTATTATTATAAATTACGAGCATACATGACTATGCTGATGAAATTAATTAGTCGCAGTTAACGTCTGAAAGGAGTGCAATTTAATGAGTTTGGGTATTGATGTGTTTCTCTGCCATGGTAACAGAGCTCTAGGGGGAAGTTTTAGTTAATGTTCGGACTGTGTCCCCATTCACTTGCTGCAATTGTTGACGGAAAATATTGCTGGGAAAATCGCCAAACCAGTATCACCCTAATGTATCAATGCTGACCATCTGACACACTTGTTTACTGGACAACTGTCCCTCTGGTTCTGCGAGACTTTGACCTGCATTGTAGTAGTCACTAGCGAGGCCGAGCAAAGATACATGTAAACATACCTGCGTTCCGAAAATAGTTGCTTACTTCTTTCTCACACGACGTATAGTTGCTTTGAAATATATCGACAAATAGCAAATTATTAAATATTGTTAATAACATCATTAGTATTGTATATGAAAATAGAAACGGTATTTAGTTTATTATATCACTATATATAATATATACGTAATAAGCTTCAGCTCGCATCGCAATTAGTAACTGTAAAACTGTGGTACCCTTGCAACAGAGTATGTTCACCAAGGTATGCCATGGCATAGATATTTTTGTTTGTAAAGTACATCAGGAATTATACGCAATTAACTTTTTTAGTTGTTTATTGTTGATTGTATGTTTTGATTTGTATGCATACATTTTCATCCATTGCCCCAAACTAATCATCATAAATTAATGCAATGTGTTTAATTAAATGTCGATATCTCGCTCGTTACTGAACACAGAAAAGTTTCTCAGGAGTCACCGTAAAGCAGTTTTAGGGGAACCCCTAAAAAGTATTTTGGATCACGATGCCGTGGCTTTGCGGCGGAATACCTGTAGGTGAGGAAGAGAGAGCGTGATACGAGATTAACTAACGGCTGTTTATACTTGGTGCTGCACATGAGAGCGTGATACGAGATTAACTAACGGCTGTTTATACTTGGTGCTGCACATGAGAGCGTGATACGAGATTAACTAACGGCTGTTTATACTTGGTGCTGCACATGAGAGCGTGATACGAGATTAACTAACGGCTGTTTATACTTGGTGCTGCACATGAGAGCGTGATACGAGATTAACTAACGGCTGTTTATACTTGGTGCTGCACATGAGAGCGTGATACGAGATTAACTAACGGCTGTTTATACTTGGTGCTGCACATGAGAGCGTGATACGAGATTAACTAACGGCTGTTTATACTTGGTGCTGCACATGAGGGCGTGATACTAGATTAACTAACGACTGTTTATACTTGGTGCTGCACATGAGAGCGTGATACGAGATTAACTAACGGCTGTTTATACTTGGTGCTGCACATGAGGGCGTGATACTAGATTAACTAACGGCTGTTTATACTTGGTGCTGCACATGAGAGCGTGATACGAGATTAACTAACGGCTGTTTATACTTGGTGCTGCACATGAGAGCGTGATACGAGATTAACTAACGGCTGTTTATACTTGGTGCTGCACATGAGGGCGTGATACTAGATTAACTAACGACTGTTTATACTTGGTGCTGCACATGAGGGCGTGATACGAGATTAACTAACGGCTGTTTATACTTGGTGCTGCACATGAGAGCGTGATACGAGATTAACTAACGGCTGTTTATACTTGGTGCTGCACATGAGAGCATGATACGAGATTAACTAACGGCTGTTTATACTTGGTGCTGCACATGAGAGCGTGATACTAGATTAACTAACGACTGCCTGGACTAGGTGATGCACGTGACAGCGTGACACGAGATTAACTAACGACTGCCTGGACTAGGTGATGCACGTGACAGCGTGACACGAGATTAACTAACGACTGCCTGGACTAGGTGATGTACGTGACAGCTTGACACGAGATTAACTAACGACTGTCTAGGCTAGGTGATGTACGTGACAGCGTGGCACGAGATTAACTAACAACTGTCTAGGCTAGGTGATGCACGTGTCAGCGTGACACGAGACTAACTAACGACTGTCCAGGCTAGGTGATGCACGTGTCAGCGTTACACGAGATTAACCAACGGCTGTCTAGATTAGGTGATGCACGTGACAGCGTGACACGATATTAACCAACGACTGTCTAGACTACGTGATGCACGTGACAGCGTGACACGATATTAACCAACGACTGTCTAGACTAGGTGATGTACGTGACAGTGTGACACGAGGATAACCAGCACCGTTATTTAAACCTATTTTGAAAGAGTACTTTTCATATAGTTATGATTACTTTCTTGTCCCTGTCAGGCTACTTCATATAGAACCAAAATAAATCAAATTTGGAACAAGAAAATAATATCTAAAGGGCACATGTAGGCGGTGCTATGCGTGCCTGTGTGACTGTGCACTAATGGAAGTCGTGGGTGGTCAAGGAATATATTCAATATGGCTTTAATGTGCTTTCAACAGTCGCGTTCCAACAGTCAACATTCCAACAATCATATCAACAAATCATTTCATGACGGCAACACGCTAGTGGTCTAAGTTATCACGAAGTTTGATCAATTCCGCCCAGATTTCGCTTGAAGGAGAACGTCAAGTAACCTTGATAAACATCAGTGCCACAGGTCTGGACATGTTAGTCTTGTTGTATGATTCTAATCATGTGTAAGAGAGCGAAGTAAACTATATATGTATAAACATATCAACTAAATTCATAAACATATCGTATACAATTATATAATGTTTATTTCATATGCCATTCATCATTGAATGTTTACATATTTTGTTTAGACTTCAAACGACCAAGTTGATGTACACATGGTAACGGTGCTTGTATTTGAGTTCACTCGTCATTTTATATAAAAAAAAGATATCGTGATGTGTTTGTGATTTATGATCAAATGGGGTTAAATGATCACTCTGTTCAGCTTGTTTACTACCATGTTGTTTGCAGCAATGTCTATGACTGATGTTGCTACCACCACCAGCTAATTACCTGATATATTCCACGTCGTCTTCCAGATCTCTTTTGTCTCTCAGGACATACCTGCCTTATGTCTCGTTTCACTCCCCACTGCTCCAGTTCACGCTGTACAAATGCGCATTATTTGTAACATATAGCTGGAGGCTTCCCCCAGAAGTTGAGATGGCGTCTGATTGAACAGGCCTGTCACGGAAGTAAAGAGCATAGCGCTTTGAGAAATCCGGAGGAATAGTTACTATGCTATATAAGAACTTACTTTTACCTATAGAGTAAAATTGCTATATAATAAAGAACAAAATATGGTTTAGACGTGGGAGCAAAGGCATTACATATTTTCATACATATTTGTTATGCGGCTCCGTTCACGAAAGATCTGCATTTTCAACATACTGTGACTTCGTTGATGTAAAAGTAATGTATCCATTAAGGCAAATCGGATGTGTCAGGTGAGGTCTGAAAATAAGAAGCACCACTGGATATTTTTGACGTGTGGCTAACTGCAGGAATACAGTTCACTATCTTTATTCCATGTGACGTCACGCAATAAAACAACACTAGACATCAAATATCAGAGGTAACAAAAGGTTGGTCATACTGACCTAGATAACAGAGTCATTGGAAATAATTTACACATGAACCATAGTTCAGCTTCGTTCATTATAACCTGTATATGCACACACACGCACACGCACACGCACACGCACATACACACGCGCACGCGCACACACATACACACATACACACCCACATATATATATATATATATATATATATATATATATATATATATATATATATATATATATAAATGATAGCATATATATATGTATAGATACATTGTTTATTGATAGTCTATATAGTATATGTACAAATAGTACATCATATAATATATATATATATATATATATATATATATATATATTATGTATGTACTATAATTTACATTACATATAGACTATACAATAAACACCATGTATATGATATATATCCTGCCAGAAAGTAAGTTAACTGGTTGCCTATGTGAGGTCGTAGCTTGTTTGGTGCAACAATATAAACACTGGACAACAGTTGTAGTGTGTAAAAGGGCACATTGTATTGCCTGTTCACCTCAGTGTACTTCAGTGTAATCACAATTATAGCATACATACATTATATAAAAGCCAGCATTGCTAATATTCTGATTTACAAGCAACAACGGTGAGGGGCCAACCATACGCAAAGTACATATAGCCGTCGCCATCTAGCGAGCACATACTAATGAAACAAACCGCTAATCGTTGTGACAACTAAGTACACATGTGTCTCGCCATCTAGCGATCAGAACAAATATGACAACAGTTAATATCAGCGACAAGACAAACGGATTATTGCGCTGTTGAGGTAATCTGACTTCCTAAATCTGGAATGAAAGACATATTCTAAGTAAAACACACGAGTAATCCTAGAACATGCACAAACTACAATACAGAGAGTATATCGCACAAGTCAAAGAGGTTCGGAAGCCTGTTGCTGCCACGGTGGACGTAACGTTTTCTGACAGCCGCCACATAGTTATCTGACAGCCGCCACATAGTTATCTGGCGGCCGGCACTTAATTATCTGGCGGCCTCCACTTAATTATCTGGCGGCCTCCACTTAATTATCTGGCGGCCGCCACTTAATTATCTGGCGGCCGGCACTTAATTATCTGGCGGCCGCCACTTAATTATCTGGCGGCCGCCACTTAATTATCTGGCGGCCGGTACTTAATTATCTGGCGGCCGGTACTTAATTATCTGGCGGCCGCCACTTAATTATCTGGCGGCCGGCACTTGATTATCTGGCGGCCGCCACTTAATTATCTGGCGGCCTCCACTTAATTATATGGCGGCCGGCACTTAATTATCTGGCGGCCGGCACTTAATTATCTGGCGGCCTCCACTTAATTATCTGGCGGCCGGCACTTAATTATCTGGCGGCCTCCACTTAATTATCTGGCGGCCGGCACTTAATTATCTGGCGGCCTCCACTTAATTATCTGGCGGCCTCCACTTAATTATCTGGCGGCCTCCACTTAATTATCTGGCGGCCGGCACTTAATTATCTGGCGGCCTCCACTTAATTATCTGGCGGCCGCCACTTAATTATCTGGCGGCCGCCACTTAATTATCTGGCGGCCTCCACTTAATTATATGGCGGCCTCCACTTAATTATATGGCGGCCTCCACTTAATTATCTGGCGGCCGCCACTTAATTATATGGCGGCCGCCACTTAATTATCTGGCGGCCTCCACTTAATTATCTGGCGGCCGGCACTTAATTATCCGGCGGCTGTCACTTACTTATCTGGCGGCTGTCACTTAATTATCTGGCGGCCGGCACTTAATTATCCGGCGGCTGTCACTTACTTATCTGGCGGCTGTCACTTAATTATCTAGCGGCCGGCACTTAATTATCTGGCGGCCGCCACTTAATTATATGGCGGCCTCCACTTAATTATATGGCGGCCTCCACTTAATTATCTGGCGGCCGCCACTTATTTATCTAGCGGCCGCCGCCTAGTCATTAGCCGTCACACAGTTGTACCAGCTATACTCGTGCTGGTAGTGCGATTTTTGTCAGAACTGGTGCTGGTAGCCATGGATCGTGACGTTGCGGCTGCTCTATATTTCCACATCGGGTTAAGTTGCATTGAAATTATCGGTGCCCTGGCCATCATTTACCACATAGTGATTAGGATGAGGACGCATAAATGCTCGCTAATTCGGCAAAATCTATTTCGACGGAGACAATACATTGACATAGTGGAACTAGCCGGTTTCATCCATGAGCAAATCCATGGTTCCGAGTACCAGCATGGGTACCGTTGGGTGCATCTGAAGTGCCGCCAGGCTGGGATGGTTGCATCAAGAAAGGTAGTTTATACACTGATGCAAATTTTTGACCCTGAACGTATCGAACTCAGGAAAAGGGACGATTGAAGAGGAGACTGTATTTTGCTAAAGGGCCCAATTGCTAAACAAACATCATTCGGGTTGTGTATTAATGGATGCATTGATGGATTTTCCAGGTATATGATCTGGCTCAATGTATTTCTTTCAAGTAGCAACCCCAGAGTGAATGCTGGCTATTATATGGAAGCTATCGGCGAGCTTGCTGGTTGTCCGCAGCTGGTCCGTGGATATATGGGGACTGAAAATGGTCACTTCGCACGAATGCACACATTCTTATCTTATATGGAGCAAGCATGCACAACCAAATAATAGAAAGCGTTTGGTACTTCTTGAGAAAGGCGTGTTCTCAATGTTGGATGGATACCCTCAGAGCCTTGAAAGACAGAGGCAATTTCACCGGTGATGCAATTGACATAAATCTGATGCAGTCCTGTTTCTCCAACTTGGAGCAGGTAAGACAATGGCTACACATTCAATGAGTGCGAGGCCGGTTCTCCTTTCTAAATGCTGTCCCAAAAATTGTATGAACAGTATGTTTACCAAGGTCATTGAGAATCAGTTGCTTATTCTCTGATTTGACAAATATTGGTAAGCTAGAAATCATAACATTGTCTGTGGAATGTTGGTGTTACTGAGATTTGCTATGCGATACAAGCCATACGATCAAACACTGGATTGGTCACACCCAACACTAATCTTGAATATAATTATATGTCGGGAATGCATGTTGTGCTAAATAAACGCTAGTAGAATGGTTAATAATTTATCTATAAATCAAATAGTCCATTTTGAAATGGCTAACTAGTTAAACATTCGAGTGCTTTTGAAATTATTCCTTCATAGTTATGATTAACTGACTGTTCGCGGGGTATCCACAATAGCCCGATACAAGCAAGAGGTGTAAATGTTTATATTGTGTTGATGTCTGCCGTAAGCAACTATACTATCTTGTCTTAATCTTACAATAAACAAGGGCTGCTTTCAGGATGACTTGGACCGCGTTGTATCAGTCTGGAATAGCCATCGAATCCGTCCCAGTAGAAACGAAAACGTTCCACATGGGAGGCCTGTGGTATTATATTCGATGCCTGAGGTAGTTGCGACCAGAAGCTACATGAATGTAGTGGACCAGAGAGACGTCGATATCTGCAGAACGGATTGCATGTTCCGGGGTGAATGTACCTGCGACCAGGACATGTTTGAACTACTGTTAACGTACATGGCACAAGAGGGACTTACACCGCCAACAAACGCACGTGGAGG
>JAODUO010001847.1:15000-27500 GCA_025642075.2 Ridgeia piscesae
CATATAAACTGGTGATTCAATAGAAAGTAACATAATCAGTTGAGATCATTATATATACAATTAACCGGTTGGCTGAAGTATATGTGGTAACTTAACATTTTAAACTGAGCTGTTTGTTTAAATTCTGCTACCGAGTAATCGGTTAGGTTAGGAAAGCGTGACATCAGCCTTTCTATGAAAACGGAGCGCTTTCTATGCAACTTGAATTTGCGACGAAACTGTATACAAGGCCTGTGATACGTTCTCAAGTCCTGAAATAATAATAATAATAATAATGATAACTCTTTATGCGCCAATATCCTGGAAGATCGGGTTCAGTGGCGCGACAAACCAATTAAGGGACAAAGCAATCGCTTAATCGTGTGACAAGTCGCGCAGTGACGTGATCACGCTACAAGCGACAACAGTGCTTTCATGCACCGTGTTAGTCTCGCTTAACCGACACTCGCTCGGCTGCGTGGCTTCGCTGAGATGATGTTCTGGTGAAAATATGCTTCACTTGTGTAACTTTTAATTCATTTACGAAACTTAGTTATAACAAACCTATACACAAAATAAAAAGTAGAACATAAAAAATGAGAACCACGTCGATGCCACCTGCAAACACCCTAACAAAGAGTTGTGTCGTCAGTACGAGGAAAGAGGACAGAAAGAAAAGCCTCACTCCCTTGGTTAGGAAATGGGCCTAAACGATCTGGCCATGGAACTTTCCCTGAACACACAAACCGAGATCTCTGATTCAACGCGGTTTTGTGTTCCGAATCCACCAGCGTACAAAATACGCAAATAGGGATCTGCCTTCACTAATTAATTTCAATGTTTGAACAGTGAAAAAATGGACGAATTGCATGTAACTGTAGCAACACATGATGTTTCAATTGTATGTGTTAGTGAGACATGGTTTAAAAACTATATGGATTCAAGTAGCCTTACTCTACAAGGGTTTTGCTTGGAGAGAAAAGATAGGGGTCATGGACGAGCCGGTGATATAGCCTGCTACATTACAAGTGATTTATTGTACAAGAGATTGAATGATATGTAGGTTCATGATTTAGAAGTAATGTGGATTAAGTTTATGCCAAAGAAAACGCCTCGAAAATTAATATGTATACTGGCAGCATGTTTATATTATACTCCAAAGACGGAGTATTTGAAAACACCTGATCATTTAATCACCAACATTGACACTCTAATGCGAAAACACCCAGAATGTTGTGTGATCATAGCTGGCGATTTCAACCAGTTGCGGGATAACTTTATGAAAACCCACTATAGATTTGTCCAGGTAGTTAATGTTGTAACACGTGGACAGGCGATATCAGACAAAATATGGACGAATATGGAGGATGTGTACCTGTTACTATTTCCGAACTGGGATCATCGGAACATAACATGGTTTTGTTTAAACCTAAAGCGAAAACTTGATTCATGTGCAGATCAGTATTCATATTATCAAATGGTTATTTGCAGCCTGATGGAAATATGCTTTCCTACTAAAATTGTTACGCCGCAAACGGCTGATAAACCATGGGTGACAAACTGGTTCAGAGACTTAGTTCGTAAAAGACAGCGAGCTCACATGAGTGGTGATTTGAATCAAGCAAAAATATTGCGTAATAAGGTCAACCGAGCCGCTTCGAAACTTAAGTATAATTTTTACCAAACACAAATTGCAGCAATGCATGAATCGGGATCCCACGATTGGTGGAAGCATATGAAAACAATAATGGGACTTAAAACAAATGGCAAATCATGCATGCAAGGTCTAGCTAACAAAACAACGGATGGTGATTGTGGCTTACTGGCCATTACAATGAATGATTTCTTCGTGTCTCTGAGTGACCATTTGCCTCGGTTAAATAAGAGTCACAAGGTGTTCGACGTTAACGAGGAACTGCCGAATCGGTATGTGATAAGCGTATGTACTACTTTTAAAGCCTTGGAGAGTGTTAAAGCCACCAAGGCTACTGGGCCTGACAACATCCCTGCATGGGTGTTAAGAAATTATGCAAATGTTCTCGCCCCTCCATTAACTGCTATTTTGAACAATTCACTAAGAGAAGGTGTACTCCCTATGGAATGGAAAATTGCCAATGTAATACCGTTGTCAAAAACAATCCCCCCTGTATCGGTTGAAAAAGACATTATATAAATTTCACTAACTCAAATAGTTGCCAAGGTGTTTGAATCAGTAATAATGAAATGGGTGGATGAAACAATTGAAGATGAAACTGATACTAAGCAATTTGGGGGAATTAGCGGAACGTCCACAACAGACGTTCTTGTCGAACTGGTTCATGTGTGGTATAAGGCGACATATAAATTGATTTCTTATGTCAGAGTTGTAATGCTAGACTTTAGCAAAGCGTTTGATCTTAGTAATAATCATTTGTTGCTAGATAAGCTACAGTCGTATGGGTTGCCCGCACATATTTTAAGATGGATGGCAACATTTCTATTAGATAGAGCTCCACGACTAAAAATAGGAAATGAATATTCCCATTCTGGTCATCCCAATGGGGGAGTACCGCAAGGGACATTGTCTGTGCCTAAATGTTTCCTTGTTTACATAAATGATTTAAGAACGACTCTTCCATTACATAAGTATGTAGATGACAGTACGTTATTTGAAATATGTGACAGAAAGGGTGTATCTGTTATACAAGAGTCGTTTTATATTGCTGCTAGATGGACAGAACAGAATGACATGAAAACTAATTCGGAAAAATCAAAAGAAATAGTCATTAGGTTTGCACGAGATGGCAATTTCAGAAGCAGTATACCGAATATAAAGATTGATGGGAGGGATATAGCACAAGTTTGCCATGCCAAACTATTAGTTGTGACCATTTCTCCGGATCTGACATGGAACAAACACGTGGTAAATATTGTGAAAAAGGCTGGTAAATGCTTGTACATGTTATATCAGTTAAAGCGTGCAGGTATTACACAGAAATATCTGGTCAGTGTATATGTTAGTGTGGTGAGACCAGTTCTAGAATAGGCATGTCCTGCATGGCACACTAACTGGCTCTAATATTTGTCTGACAATATTGAAGTTATACCAAAATGTATTTGTTTCTGGATTGGATTACGCGGAGATACTTAGACGTGTTAAACTGGATACGTTGAATATAAGACTGGACAGCATTTGCCAAAAAATATTTTGATAACATAAAGGTCGGCACACATAGATTAAACTATCTGCTGCATGACAAAATACATACCGAATATAATATTAAACGAGAAAAAGTGTAACCGTTACCAGTTACTAGAACGAATAGATTCCGTAACTCTTTATACCGTGAGCTTTGTACAATTGTCAGTAAAAAGGTTATTAATACGGCATGATTTGCGGTATCAAATGTATTTCTATTGTATTTGTATGATGTTTTGATGAGTTAATTGCAACCTATTGTAATGTAAATCCAACTCAGTTGAGTTGCTAATAAAACTTGTGTTATTAATATTGCTGAATAATGACGATTAATATACATATTGTTTTGTAATATTTCAATACAAATGATAAGCCGAAACAACTATGGAAATGCCATTACGGAACAAAAGATAGTTTGTATGGAGATATATTTGGGGATGTATACGTATGCGCATGCATATGTGTATGTGTTTATATATATATATATATATATATATATATATATATATATATATGTATATATATATATATATATATATATATGTGTGTGTGTGTGTGTGTGTGTGTGTGTGCGTGGTTTGTTATAACTTATGATATTTTGAAGAATGTTGTCATAATTACTAATTCAGGTTTCAGATTCAGTACTGTTTGTGTTACCGCTGTAAAGACAAAAAGCGATACGATTAAGACAACGGACACTGGATTACAATTACGTTAATGTTTTAATAATAGCTGTATTTCGTCATACACCCATGGTGTTTACTATACAATTCGAATAAGGCATCCTCGCACAAAACAGTACAATTAAAACGTAACATCCATTGTGTTACAATTTAGTTGACATCATAAATGTGGCTCTATTTATTCGCAAAACCGTCCTGCTAACAGGACAAACTAAATGAGTCAAACGATATGAAATGGCATATCATTATATGTTTACTTTTATTTCAGTGGGTGAAGATTGTGACTTGTATACGAGCATTTAGCCACACATCAATCACTGTTCACTGAAGCATGTCAATGACTTATTTGTATATATCGCCTGACTCATATAAGTTCATAATCACGATTATTATATATACTTCTGTTCTCACTTCCTTCCACACATATCAACGCTCACATGCCCATTAAGCGCAGTGCAATTTTCAGTGCAGGTCAAATGAACATTATTAAAACAGGTCACAATGAAAAGGTTCTCACAAATACTTGCTATGCATTGTTGCAACATATCCTGACGCAGCCTTATATTCTCGTCCGTCAGATTACGAAAGCTCTCCTCCTGCTTTATATTCTCGTATGTTAGTTTCTCCTGGTTCCTGCCAAGAAGCTTGACATGGGTCTGTAAAGCGACCAACAAGCTCTTCGTTAAGTAGTCTTCCATTGTAGTCTGGCCGCAGTCATTCGTGGGCACCTTGAACGTGTACGAGCTGTGTGAATCTTCCGCAGTCGTACTTTGTCCGTCGGTCACACACAATCACGCCAACAGTAGACTTATGCGTAGTACCGATATGTTGTACTCAACCCCCCGTGTGTCACTACAGCCGACCGTCAACCTGCTGTACCACTCTATCCGACTGTGAAGCCGACACGGCAACCCGGACATATCACACTGGCAGAGGGGTCATTAGAGCGTAGCAGATCGATATATCAGGTGACTGTACAATTCTAGAGACCTACACATGTCTCTATAGACGGTTGTACGCATTAATAGGGTCTAGAATGGCAATTTCGTGACCTTTCTCTGGCTAATATGGTTAGACGCATGATTTGACTACTATGGGCCATTAAAAAAGTAGTCCCCCCGGTCCCTGTAAAAAATGCTGGTATTTTCCGCCAGAGGGCCAAATCCAAACCGGCCACTGGAACCATCTCAAAAAAATTACTTTTGAACCAAAGCGCCATAAATCACGTATGAAGACCCTTTTTACGGGTTAAGTCTACCAATTCCGATTCTGACATCAGTTTGATGCTATGACATCATGTTGACCCATTAATCCAAGATGGCCGCCATCTTGTAGATTGAGACGGACTCTCCACAGATCATAAGTGAGTGATGAGTTTCTCCTACAATGCGTGTTTATAATTTTGCGGGAAACGCCTTCGAGACTAACTAACTATTGTAACAACATGTTCCTTAAATCAGTTAACATTTTCATAACTTATTCCACAATTGAACTTAATAGCTATGAACGCTCGAGGTTTTCTCTCCTTTGCGGCAACAAACAATACTTCAACATGGATTCATGTTTTATGTCACATGCACATTTTCTCTGCAACATGTATTCAGTTTCTTTGAATATTCTTTTTCACAGTTGATGCACAACACTTTGCAAACGATATTCAGTCTGAGTGTGATCCTGCATACTGTTTCCGGTTTGTTGCACTTGGGAAGTATATGTTGCTGCTATATTCCTGTATATCTTATTACTGATTAATGTTCTAATAATACCGCTTATTGCTTCACAGACGCATCAGTCAGTAGTCACTGGCCAAAGCAATGGATACTCAACCTGGACTGGACAGGCGTGTTTCTCAGCAATTCTTCTCTCTTCTATGAAGTCAACATAGGTAATACATTAATTACTTGCGTTTTCTAATGAAATTTCATATCACAATAACATAGTACATATATAATTGGCAGACGTGTTGATAAACGAATATTAAATTAATGTTCGTCCATAATTAATAGTGTGCAAATTGTTTAGGCGAATGTACATGGAAATATCCCCGAGACAAATGCAATATGTTTATTTACTTATAACCTTTATGGAAGCGTCTTTACGTGAATTATTACATTTCAATTGTTCAGGACTGCCTCAATGTAAACATCAGTTATTGACCACTGTGTTACCTCCTACGTCATCACAAACACTTCACTTCCAAAATCATACACTTAGTTACATGTATAGATCGATTATATATATATATATATATATATATATATATATATATATATATATATATATATATATATATATATATATATATATATATGGGTTGTTTCCTTGCTGTTTCAGGAACTGTACGCGGTGGCATAGATGTACTGAACAGACTGGAGACAGAAAGGGCAACATTGAGGATAACAGGCGTGGACTACACGAAACATCACTACGTGACCTTAACAGCAATTAACAAAGCCGGCCTATATACAACCAGCACTCACATCGTGACGTACAACCCACCGTCAGGGACTGTGTGACGTCATCACACGAGCACCACTTCGTCACGTAGACCGCAGTTAACTATGACGAACTACACTGAACTGACACATACAATGTCACGTATCTCTATAGGACCAACACGTACATCGTGACTTACAACCGTTCGACAGGCAGGATGTGACGTCATCACTTAAGTGATGTATACACTGACACATAATGACTTTAATGGACAGCAGTAGCAAATTAATGGGGAATTAATGCATGTAATGTAACCTTTATAATTACGCAATTGCATTATATTATAACATTTCATACACCTAATTATGTATAACGTCACACAACTGTACACCATTGATAGTAATAGACTAGTACCATTAGTAGAGTGATATTTTCCTCCTTTTTCAGAAATTATCCTCTTCATCCAGGTTTTAGTATTATTAGCAAATCAGGGTGTGTTTTGATGGGAAGTTAATGCAGCGAACATCTTATGACGATTTCCAAAATCCGTGATAGTCTACTTAACGTCGATATTGTATCAATGTGAACATTTTGTGGCAGCAATATTTAAGTAGACAATATTCATGTCTGTTATTATTGTATGTCTTGGCATAATTATTAATAATGTTTGCCAAATTTTCTTCAGGTTTATTACGATGTGGCAGGTTCTGTCCACATAGGCTACATTGCGTTATGAATATAAGGAAAGATAGGAAGGAATAATTATATATTATAGCCAGATATGTTATATGGTTGATGTTCTAATAGTGCATAACAACACATTCAAAACACAGGCAGATGATCACTTTTATCATTTTAGTTTTAGCCCACTGGTGATGCTAATATTGAATGCATGTATACGCATATATGTTATCTAATAAATAAACGTTTACTATATTAAGTAATTGTATCGCGGCGTTTAATTGTGTTATCTAACGGTTTCATTTGTCAGTTAACAGGGTATGTGGCCTAAAGATACAAAACACACGCACACACACACATACGCATAACCACACACGTACGCACGCTCACACAAACATACACACGTGGAGTGTGCACGACACAATTGGTTGTACGTCGGACTAGCTGACTCACAAACAACTAGTCCTGATTTTTTATTTGTTCTTAGATAACCATAGTAAACATGGTATATGTATCACATGTTCAACACAACAACATATATATATATATATATATATATATATATATATATATATATATGTATATATATATATATATATATATATATATATATATATATATATATATATATATATATATATATATATATATATTTGCCGACAAATTCGATATCAATGAAGCCCATAGCCTATTACAACCAATCCGTCATTCATATATGGCGCTAGAAAGTATAACTAAAAATCCTGACCGTCCAGGACAAATCTGACTTGGTCATTACGTGCCTGGATTTAATCTAAAAAGCCCATAAGAGCCCATGCATGCCCATGGAAATTATGCGTGATGCATGCATGGTCGCTCTCGCATGTATTTATA
Organism: Ridgeia piscesae; assembly: GCA_025642075.2. Classification (NCBI taxonomy): domain Eukaryota; kingdom Metazoa; phylum Annelida; class Polychaeta; order Sabellida; family Siboglinidae; genus Ridgeia; species Ridgeia piscesae. The sequence continues at coordinate 22,831 of JAODUO010001847.1, forward strand.
TTAGGTAGTTAGTTTAACTTCATGTGAAGCCAATTGGATCTAGAGAGGGCTCTTAATGTCACCAAAGGCCATAGAAAATTATTCAGTCCTACGTGAAATATGCACGTTATTACATTATCAGGCGACAGTCATTACATTATCAAACAAGAACACAGTATTACAGTATCAGCCAAATATAAATAACAGTATCAGGCAATACGTCTATTGCATTATCACGTGACGTTATTATCAGACAGTTATTACATGATTAGACGTTTTTGTTACACTATCAGGCGAACATTTAATTTATCGGCGATTATTGCATTATTAGTTGTAAAACCTCTCGTTGTTTATGGATCCCGTGCTTTGCTTTTGTCTTTCAGTGTAAATTGATGGTGTACCTACGAATTTGTGTGGCACTTATTACCGGAATGTTAGAATAAAAAATAAAACAGTCGTATATAATATTCATATATATATATATATATATATATATATATATATATATATATATATATATATTTCTGTTTTGAAATTGGCTAACTAATTAGGCATCCATATGTTTATAAAAAATCAGCAACGCAATCAACAGTATATATGAGATGCAGACGTCGCATTTTCATGAGACTTCTCTCAATCTTTTCTCTCTCTCTCTCTCTCTCTCTTCCTCCTCTCTCCCTCTCTCTCTCTCTCTCTATCGATTATATATATATATATATATATATATATATATATATATATATATATATATATATATATGTGTGTGTGTGTGTGTGTGTGTGTGTTTATATATATATATATATAGTGTTTATATATATATATATATATATATATATATGTATATATATATATATATATATATATATATATATATATATATATATATACATATATATATATATATATATATATATATATATATATATATATATATATATATATGGATAGAGAGAGAGAGAAAGAGTGAGAGATGTCTCATGAAAATGCGACGTCTGCATATCATATACTGTTGATTGCGTTGCTGATTTTCATAAACATATGGATGCGTAATTAGTTAGCCAATTTCAAAACAGAAAATTATAACACAAATGTTCTATTAACATTATATATTAGTCCAGGATTATGCCAAGAGTGCTAAACATACAATGCGTTAATGTAGCCCATAAGAGCCCATGCATGCCCTTGAAAATGATGCTTGATGCATGCGTAGTCGCTCTGGCTTGTGTTTATATTAGCTAGATAGTTTAACTTAATATGAAACCAATTGGATATAATGAGGGCTGTTAATGTCACCAAAGGACATAGTTGTTAATTGCTGAACAAAAGAATGAAATTAAGCCCAGATCTTTGAATATATATATATATATATATATATATATATATATATATATATATATATATATATATATATATATATATATCCGGCTATTACACTTAACAAATTGTATATTTGAACTTATCCAACATTCATATCCACCAATTTTTAAGATGGCGGCCTTTGACATTAATGTCCCTATATCTTATGAAACATATCACGTAGAGTCGTGATTATGATGTCAGCGCATATATATGTGAAGTTCCAATATGTGCCAGATGCTTCAGCTAGGGGTTGGATGGAAGGCATGTGCGCGAAAGTCTGGGCGCTAGTATGTACAGTGCTAGATGGTGCTAGCAAAGAGTGTGCCTGCCTTCACCACGGTGGATGTGGAAAACCTTGCAGAGGAACCTGCAAATATGTCAGAGGATGGATCAAATGCACACTACTTTGTCAATGTGATGGTAGATGCATCGAAAACGATGTATTGTAAAGAATAAGGCACGTCATGTACATGCAAACCGTCTTGCTGCCGAGAAGGATGTTGTTGCGATCGTTCAGGTACGGATAAATGTAACTGGTGCCACCTAAACCCAATTCAAGGTCTGGAGGGTATTTGTTTTACTGATATGAAACAAACTGACCTTGATGCCAAACATTGCGTCAATGAAGGTCTAATGCAAAACGTTTCATTAAATTGAAAATGCTGTCCACATACATATATCTTGATGCAGGCATATCGGTTCTAGGTGGCAAAGTTCACAAGATATAGCGACTTTAGTTTTGAAAGCCACCATCATGAAAAATGCCGAATGTAAATGTCGGTCGAGGTCAAATAGTAATATATTTGAAATAGATACCCCAAAATACGTATCTTTTGACAAACGTGACCACCTGTCAATCCATCCAAATATCTCTTTTTTAAATGCAAGCAATTCGATTTGACAGCCGCCATTTTATGAAATGGTGGCTACGAAGATTCACGAAGAACAAAACTAAAACGTTTGTAAAAAAATGAAATTGCTATCCACTTATTTACGCACTGACGCCAAAATCACGCCTCTTGGTGACATATTTCGCAAGATGTAGGAACATCAATGTTGACGGTCGCCAACTTTTATAATGGCGGTTGTGAGTGTTGGTTAAGTTCAAATATATTACGTTTGAAATTGGAATACCCGTAGACACATATATTTAAGCCCAAGATTAATGTTTTTATGTGAAACAGTTCCTGATATATGGAAACAGGTTTTTTTAAATTTTGGATGGCAGCCATTTAGAATATTCCGAACCATGGTGGAAGAATCAACATCTCTAGTTGCTTACATCAACATTCTTAAATAGTATGATATATAAGAAATGTGTGCCACATTTCATGTTTCTGTCCAGAAGTGAAAATGTATTATAATTTTTATTAAGAGCCCTACCTAATAAGGTTAACTTTGACTATAATATTATTCCTACAAGAGGGGTGTACACACCGCACTCTGTCGTCTATTCGAGTCACGCCTGAAGAGTCGTATTGACCACGACTATAAATGGTGCTTGTGTTTCTAAGTGTTCGTCAAATATGAATAACCTGTCGCGCATTTCCATATGTCACAGTGTCGTAGTTCGGCCACCGTTGCTGTTCAAATAAGGTTGTGTGTTTAATACTAATCACAAAGTTCATGTCATAGTAATCCATCAAATGTGAACCTTTGCGGATATATAAATGATAATAATTGAGTGAAGCGGAAGACAATGGTAATGTTATTAGTAATGTTATTAGTAATTCACAATCTATTTTTATCAGTAACTCATCCGAATAATACGGTTGAAAATAGTTTCCAGCATGTACGGTGTATTGCGTTACTGTGTCGAGCAGTAAATATGCATGTGCTCGCGCATATATGCCAACGCAGTCATATACCAGAGAACGCTTGCGTGTGCGTGCGTTTGTGTATGTGCGTGGTTGTATGTATGTGCGTGCACGTGATAGTGTGTATGTATGTATGTATGTATGTATGTATGTATGTATGTATGTATGTATGTATGTATGTATGTATGTATGTATGTATGTATGTATGTATGTATGTATGTATGTATGTATGTATGTATGTATGTATGTATGTATGTATATGTATGTATGTATGTATGTATGTATGTATGTATGTATGTATGTATGTATGTATGTATGTATGTATGTATGTATGTATGTATGTATGTATGTATGTATGTATGTATGTGTGAGCGTTCGTGCCTATGCATTTGTATGCGTCATCGTGGAGAAGAAATAGCATGTATGTTTCGACGGCTACGCAAACTTAATAGAATTGTTAATATCGAAGGCACTTGAGAAGTGAAGTGTAGCCCCGCGGTTGGATGTGACACGGCCGTACAGAGCAGGATATACACCAAGGGCACGGAGCCTGGCACGGCCGTACATTACGAGACACAGACAACGGCACGGTAGTACAGCAAGGGACACAGGGAACGGCACGGTAATACATACGGGACACAGGGAACGGCACGGTAATACATACGGGACACAGGGAACGGCACGGTAATACATACGGGACACAGGGAACGGCACGGTAATACAGTACGGGACACAGGGAACGGCACGGTAATACAGTACGGGACACAGGGAACGGCACGGTAATACAGTACGGACACAGGGAACGGCACGGTACTACAGTACGGGACACAGGGCACGGCACGGTAATACAGTACGGGACACAGGGACGGCACGGTAGTACGTAGGACACAGGGAACGGCACGGTAATACAGTACGGGACACAGGGAACGGCACGGTAATACAGTACGGGACACAGGGAACGGCACGGTAATACAGTACGGGACACAGGGAACGGCACGGTATACAGTACGGGACACAGGCACGGCACGGTAATACAGTACGGGACACGGGTACAGGCACGGTAATACAGTACAGGGCACACACCGTACGGCACACAGGGCACGGCACGGTAGTACAGTACGAGGCACTTGGAACAGAGCACGGCACGGCCGTACAGTACGGAATATAAGCCACGGGTACAGAGCACAGACGAGGCAGGTAAAGGCACACACCCGTACCACACAATCCGTCAGATAATCATGATTCACAGGGGTAAAACATGTCTGTAGTACGTCTAATTGTACGTGTATACACACATGTGTGCTCGGGCATGCGTGCGTGCTGTAGTTGTGTATGTAGTGTGTGTGTGTGTGTGTGTGTGTGTGTGTGTGTGTGTGTGTGTGTGTGTGTGTGTGTGTTGTGTGTGTTGGTGTGTGTTGTGTGTGTGTGTGTGTGTGTGTGTGTGTTGTGTTGTGTTGTGTTGTGTATGTGTGTGTTGTGTGTGTTGTGTGTGTGTGTGTGTGTGTGTGTGTGTGT